>PQWD01004868.1:0-26352 GCA_019425675.1 Leucinodes orbonalis | reverse complement strand
TACGTATATGATACGTAGAAGCAAACATTTCATTCTGTTGGAAAAACAACCGGCGCTGAGGACAGCTAGTATAATATAAATCTACGTTTTCACATTCTTACAACAAAACAACTATACGAGTCATGTAAACACAATACAAAAGCAGGTGTCCCTTCCCCGTTCGAACACCGTCACTTATACATTTTACCGTTTTGTAACTAACGTCAGTGAAACAATGGTCCCGTGGGTAACAGCTGAGAATAGTTCGCAATTCAAACTATTATACCATAAACAAGTTCATTTGTTATTTTCTCGCGAACGGTCGAGTATTTTGTCGAACGTATTTTAGTATATGACTGTAATTGAACACAACCATAAGTTTCAAACTTGTATTAAACACTTTTGTTTCATCTAATCTCCTCTCATTTAGACTTCGATTTTTTCTTCGAAAATCGAATATATAGGTTTTCGGGTGAGCCCCTTCTACATGAGTAACCGTGCGTTCGGCACATTTCGAGGGTCGGACCAAAGTAAAAACATTTATGACGTCTAGCTATGTAATATTTCAATGATTGTATAATAGAAAACAAAAAAAAATGTTTACAATTAATAATTTAGAAATACACTACTGACAACGAAAATGATACTAAAATCCATTAATTTGGTAAAATGACTTTGCAAACAATAATTAAGGTTTTATAATTAAAAGTTGTAATTACATTTTTGTTGATTTACACATATATATAGCTATAAAAGTATTTATTTACAATAACATACGATGCGAATTCAAACAGAATTTATACATTACGATGGATATGGTAAACTCTTAACACTACATATTATAAAAAGTCGCTTTTTTGTCCCCATGTCCCTATGTCTGTATATCCATATGTGCGCTTCAATCTTTACAACTACGCAATGGAATTTGATGTTTTTTTTTTTATTAAAAATTAAGTGCGTTTTACTGCTATCTCATCTGATAGAAAGTAACGATGTAGTTTAAGGTGTATCACGCAACCTTAAATAATGCCTATTTACTTTTGTCTCTGGATATGAACATTTAACATTTAAAGGATCATCATCAGTTTGCAGTGTTACACTTGCAGGTAACTGCATAGCCACGGCTATGATATTAATTAATAAAAATAAACAAACGAATTTTCGGCAATATCATAATTTAAGAAGTAATTAAAGTTTCCCTCGCTAATGAGAAACTAACAAGATGATTTAAGCATCAACGATTTTTGATGAAGTCGACACACAGAGTGACCATGCACTCTGTCGACATTCTTAATGTATTTAAAGATTATAAAATGTAAAGCTTACGGTATAGTGTTGTTGGTCCATCTGGTCAGAGGATGTCCTTTATCTTGGAGGCTTCATCAAGAACACATAAACCATAGACAATATAAAATATTATGAATCCACTTGGCAATCAATCTAATGGTAGAATAAACACACTAAGACCCGTATTTTAGAACGAGACTTTCGTTGATCTTTACTTAAATTGAGTTAGAAAGGGATGGTGTTATTTATAGTATAGAGCGCTATCTCTTTCTCACTCTACTTAAGTGCAGATCAACGCTTGAGTCTCGGTTTAGGATACGGGCCTAAGAGTATTCAATACTATCAGTCTATACTGGTTGGTACCAATACAAGTAGGTACTTGTTCGTATACTAGTAGACCTTGAAGTATTTAATCAGGCAGACCCCAATTCTCCCGGGTCATTTGTATCCATATTAATTTCAGTTAAAGCTTCAATTCCGTTTCAATATGTTAACTAAAAATTGAAAAAATACTTTCGCAAATATTTTAATAATTTTAAAAATTATCATGGGCTTATTCCCTAGGCTTTTAGTTCAGCCTTGCCAACATAGAGTTTAATTTTGACCTTTAAATGTTCTAGTGATAAGAGTCAACACCTACAATATTAAAACCACACTTTTTTCGGTAGTCTAATGGGAATTCACGTGTACACGCAATGTACACATCAGTTGATTAAACAGATGTATGACTTGTCTATACTTAATACGTTGATTACCCGTGTGGTGTAATTGGTTGAGATGGTCATTCGTCATCGGCTCATTAAACGTTCCCACCGAGGGGCACAAAGACTCGTGCCCCTCGGGTACGGGTAGACACCCGTATAGGGTGTCTACCCGTACCCCTACTCGTACCCCTACCCGTACCCCTACCCGTACCCCTACCCGTACCCCTACCCGTATAGGGTGATTAGGCCTCAGTGCGGATTGGACGACTTCACACACAACCTNTAATTCTTTTCGCACTGTGGCGTTTCACTTCTAAATATCTGTATTATCAAATTAGGATTGCTCCAGAAGCTGTTTAACATTGTTCGAGAGCTTTCATTTTACCAACGCACAAACTGATTTCACGGCAGATTTCAACCGTACAATCTGGAAACGATCTTGTTTAGGACTATTTTTGCCAGTGACCATTATTTCTTCGTTGCAAACTTTGGATTGAATCTTCCGAGTTCCGACTGGAAGTTTCCTTAACGGTATGACATGTCCTCCTTTACATGAGGCACTAAGAGAGCTTTTTCCTTTATGGGAGGCGGCATACATGTGCCGTGTCCATGTCACATAAAGATATTAAGTCTCAGTGCTAAATTTCAACACAAAGAGGTACATTTCATATCTGTTGGAAAAAAAACCGGCGCTGAGCACAGCTAGTATATATATAATCTACGTTTATATATAAATCCCTTTCCCTCGCTAATGAGAAACTAACAAGATGATTTTAAGCATCACGATTTTTTATGAAGTCGAACACAGAGTGAACATGCAATCTGTCGACATTCTTAATGTATTTAAAGATTATAAAATGTAAAGCTTACGTATGTGTGTTGGTCCATCTGGTCAGAGGATGTCCTTTATCTTGGAGGCTTCATCAAGAACACATAAACCATAAGACAAAATATAAAATATTATGATCCACTTGGCAATCAATCTAATGGTAGAATAAACACACTAAGACCCGTATTTTAGAACGAGACTCAACGTTGATCTTTACTTAAATTGAGTTAGAAAGGGATGGTGTTATTTATAGTATAGAGCGCTATCTCTTTCTCACTCTACTTAAGTGCAGATCAACGCTTGAGTCTCGGTTTAGGATACGGCCTAAGAGTATTCAATACTATCAGTGTATACTGGTTGGAACCAATACAAATAGGTACTTGTTCCTATACTAGCAGACCTTGAAGTATTTAATCGGGCAGACCCCAATTCTCCCGGGTCATTTGTATCCATATTAATTTCAGTTAAAGCTTCAATTTCGTTTCAATATGTTAATTAAAAATTGAAAAAATTCTTTCGCAAATATTTTAATAATTTAAAAAATTATTATGGGCTTATTCCCTAGGCTTTTAGTTCAGCCTTGCCAACATAGAGTTTAATTTTGACCTTTAAATGTTCTAGTGATAAGAGTCAACACCTACAATATTAAAACCACACTTTTTTCGGTAGTCTAATGGGAATTCACGTGTACACGCAATGTACACATCAGTTGATTAAACAGATGTATGACTTGTCAATACTTAATATGTTGATTACCCATGTGGTGTAATTGGTTGAGATGGTCATTCGTCATCAGCTCATTAAACGCTAAAAAAAAAATTTCACACACAACCTTTAAATCTCTTCGCAGGCGTGCATGAAGGTTTTCTCACGATGTTTTTCTTCACCGTAAGAGCGTCGGATAACGTACATATAATTTCGAAAATTCGAAAACACATTGGTACGTGGCGTGATTTTTACCTCAGCCCTCCCGGTAGGAGGGCGACTGTCCACACCATTGAGCCACCGACACACCGGGGTCATCGATGGAAAATAATAACTGTCTATGAGTTGTTGGTCTCCTTTAATGCTGTTCTGTTATGGTTGGGCGTTTCACTTAGCATCAGGTGAGCGTCGTGACTAGTGTTGCCAGGTTCGATTTATTTCAAATAATAAGGTATATGAGGTCAAAAAAATAAGGATTTAAGATTAAAGATCGGGTCAGTCAACCAAAAAACTGTTTGTGACGCTAATTTATGCCACTTTAAATTTCATAGTAATGTGACAGTCTTATGAAAAAAAAATTGTATTCTTGAATCAATCGGGACATTTAGCGTCCCGCCCAGGTACAAATAAGAACGTGTCACCAGACTCTTGAAAATCGGGACGGTCTGGAGGGTGTAGGCTCGAATCTCGACACGTACCAATGCCTTTTGGAAAATTTTAAAATTATATGTACCTATGTTTACTCAACGCTCTTACGTTGAAGTTAAACATCGTGAGGAAACCTGCACAGTGGGCCAATTCGCACTGGCGTAGGCGACTAAGGTTTAAACACCCTATACGGGTAGGCTCGTGTTCCTCAGTGGGGTCGTTTCATGAGCTGATGATGATGAAGTTCATTTTATATCTTATATCTAAGAGCTTCATTTTGCTTGGAACTTTTTTATAAGACGAGATACAAAGGTTTTAAATCTATATTTTCTTTTTTTCTTGGCTCGCACTTTATGTGTTACATGCTTAAATTGTTTTTCGACGTCATGGTTTAAGTGCAAATGAAAAATAAATGTATTTTAAGAACACGATATGAATAATAAATTATTGTATAGGTAATACGTTTTAAATTGTGATAAAGTTAAATTAGCTCGATATTTATTTTATTTGTAATTATATTACCTAATATATCTATAAATTAAGCGATTAAATTTAAATTTCGAATTCAATACATACCTCTTAACGACAGCATACGTAGCGCCAACTGTTAACCCTAGATTAAAGGCGCTCATCCATAACAAAGACATGACTACAGCCTCCGCAGCTTACTTCGGTGAATCGGAACGTAGAGGGCACTGCACTGCACTAGTAAAGCGAAATGTTCATATCCCGTTATCTTGATAACACTAATTATTCCCGGTCGAACGGAACGCACTGATTCCAAGTAGAAAAAAAACGCGCGTTCTTTTTTCGAATGTCAGAAAGTTATCAAGTTTACTTTTTTTAATTTAATGATATGCGAGATAATTTCAACTTAAGGATGTAGCTTTGTAATTGATGAGTAATCGGTAAATCGGATTATTTTCGAATCGATCCTAGAGTTGCGAGTTTGAATGTTAACGAACGAATGGCGTGCCGGCGCTGTCCTTTACAATATAAACTGGAAGTTGCCCCCCGCGCCCGCTGTCGTAAAACCGTGCTGCTATTTTCTCGTTTTAATGATGCAATTTCGTTGCAATCGGGAATATCCATTGTTGTTATTGGTTCCCATTTTAACGAATTTGTTTGGTTATGGTATGTGATGTTTATTATAAAACCGCAACTATTTTGCTTTATTATGACAACTACACAATGTTTTAGTTACTATATTTTTTTGTGTGGAATGCGGAGGTTGCGTGCGAATGTCTGGCGCAAATGGAAGAGACTTGTGTTCAGAAGTGGACTGTGAAAGGTTTAAGATAAGAATATCATAAGACAAATTACAAAATTCGAAATCGCCAAAACTAAATTTATTTTAACTGTACCTCTTTTGATCGCTGCTTTTTACCATTTAAATGTATTCAATTTTTTCGGAATTTGCGTGCGAGAGCAATTATTAACGGTCTACGATAATTCATACAGGCTGTACGTTGCAGCTGTCAACATCTGTTACATTGCAACAATAAATATTATGCAATTTAAAACGTGAAAAAGTTTGAAACCTATGGCGAAATAAAATGATAAAGTTATAAATACGAATTGTGAAATATTTTAACTTGCATTGTTAGGTTGTGAATAGGTTATTACCTAACTCCAAAAGCCTTGACACTCAAAGTTTTTTAACTTGGAACTTTTTTAATTGCGTTCTTGATTATGCAACTGTGTGTTGTACGGACTAAACTGATACTGAACTAGATTGAACTCCCCAAACATTATGATTTTATTAATTTAATTGTCATGAAGTTAAATGAGAAAATTGCTGATAATTTATCAGCGATATAAATATTCCATGAGTAAATAAACACAAAGGTAATAATTTCAAATCATCTAAATTCTTTAATTTATTTTTGTTATAGGTAATGGATAAGACCAGTAGGTGTTAATGGTCAGATTGAATAATTCTATTCATAGGGTTTTGCGAATTTTCGAAATTATATGTACGTCAGACGCTCTCATGCTGAAGGAAAACATCGTGAGGAAACATGCGCATGTCCGCGAAAGAATCAAAGGTTGTGCGTGAAGTCAGGAAATCCGCACTGGGCCCACGTGGACGACTAAGGCAAGACGTAACGCTACTACTATAAGCCCTTACATTATCTTAAACCTGAAGCAGTCCTCTGTCGCGGTCTCCACTCCAGAACACGTCTGCTCTAACTGCCATTACTTGTGCGACATACGTGATCGGCCCACTGCCACTTCAACTTGCCTAGCCATATTCCACTTCAAATAAAAGTGCGTCCTGTATTTGCCACGTGCCCTTTAACAGTCACATTGAAATTCGTCACGGAACTTGACATATTAGAACGCAGGCCCTTTAGGCAAACAAGTACAGGTGTGCACACATTACACAACGACACGTGTTTCAAAGTCACTCAGACGCGAGCCCTTTGAAAACCTACGTCATAGCCTTGAATAAACAGAGACACCAGAGACATCGTAAATAATGTTTAATAAAAGTATAGTATGAGGTCGTTTGTATATGTACTTATATCTCTTCAATATCACCCAATATCTTCCACATAGCAGTTACAATATGCCATATCCTCGAGGGACGTTTACTCAGACCATAGCAAGTTTAGTTTAGATAACTATTAATTGTATTTAAGTATATTTATCCGTTGTTTAGTACCCATAATACAGGCTTCACGCTTAACTTGGGGCTAGATGGCGCTGTGTGAATGTCAGTGGATATTTATTTATTTAATTAATAATAAAAAAACATAAAAAAATAGAAATATTAACGGAGCACAATGGGCGGCCTTATTGCATAAAACACTTTCTTCCAGGCAAACTAAGGATAATGAAAAGTAATAAGTTAATACAACTTAAGAGCCCTATCCTCTGGTATTATTTATTATCATATATATTATTTATTCCGTAAGAGCGTCGGATAACGTACATATATTTTCGAAAATTCGAAAATACATTACGTGTCGGGATTTGAACCTCAGCCCTCCCGGTAGGAAGGCGACAGTCCACAACACTGAGCCACCGACGCTCTTACGGTGAAGGAAAACATCGTGAGGAAACCTTCATGCACGCCTGCGAAGAGATTCGAAGGTTGTGTGTGAAGTCGTCCAATCCGCACTGGGCCCGCGTGGACGACTAAGGCCTAATCACCCTATACGGGTAGGCTCGTGCCCCTCGGTGGGGACGTTTAATGAGCTGATGATGATGATGATGATTATTTATTTTCATAGGTAATATATACTCGTATTTAATTTGTATGTGTTTGGAAAATGAAGGAGGCTAGATCAGAAAAACGGAGGAGTGGGGGATCTGGCGCAAAATGGGGGAGACTTATATCGCGCAGTGGACTGCGAGGTTGAATATGTGTTTGAAAAGGGACAATAAATACATTTCTTTCTATTAAGAGATTATAAGAAAATATTATACGGAAAAAACTTTATAGCAGCTTTGTAACCTTGTTATAATATTGTCGGACATTGGGAAAATGGTTACTCATTCATATCGCGTTGGTATTCCCAGTAACACGGCAAATCACAAAATTAATTTTTCCTCATCATTTATGCAATACCTAATTTATACTAACTGGACTCTCCTTCTCTCAATGCACTTATGGATATGTTTTAGACTAGACTATCTAGAATCAGAGAGTAATCTGCGCCTGGTGAAGCTTGGTTAAGCTGAGAAAGTCATACCTATGCGGCCAACCGAGAAAAGGCTATCTGAAAAAAATCTACTAACTTTAACAATTTGTGACATTCTGGTCACGAATTGAAAGTAAGATAAACAATCACAGCTGAACTTAGGGCCTCTTAATCGATAGAGAAGGTATTTGCCGTTAACTTGGCATAAATCCCTTGGGTTGGATATACCTTTAAAACGAGAGTTTTGCTACCAGCTCTTTTCTTAGTATCACAGCATCTGTCTTGACTTACCTCGAATATTACAAAATATGTATGCTTTGTTATTCCACCATCTTACCTGGAAATAAAACAATACAGATTAAGTACCGCAAACAATCGATTAATACTTTAATGTATGTAGAGCTTAGTACTAAGTTTGGTTTGTAACGCAGAAGTCTAGAGAACTAAAAACAAATTATGTACATAAAGTGTAATATGAAAAGGTATTTTATTCAGCTCAGTTCATCACTTTGTGCTATTTTTTTTGGTAAGGACCCATTTGTTTTGTCTCCGATTTAGGGTACCATCATCCACGCTTCGGAGTTAAGTTCGTTGACTTAACTTACCCTCCATAACTATCTTACGGTGGTAGTAAGTAGACATTAGTCGTTATAGTTTATGGCCTAATCTCCCTATAGCTATTTGTGGAAAGGCCATTTAACATTTCAAGGTGTTATACCTTTTATAACAGAACCCTAAAAATACAAACAATGTTTACTATTTGATGTCTGCTCCAACCATGACGCACGAACAAAGTCAACACGATCATGTATTTTTACGCCCCAATACGGGACTTTATACACTGACATATAATAGATGTTACGTCACACAATATTTTTAGTAATTACAGCGATGAATACGTCAAGAGAAAACAAATATTAAAATTTAACTTTGACGACGATAACCACAGAATAAGTATATATTTTTAAATCTATGAGGATAACAGTAAAGTTAGTTCATTGTTTAGCTAAGACAGTAAATAAAAATAATAAAAGTTTTTAGAAATTAATAGTATACACCATACATATAAAACCAGATGGACTAAAGATCTGGTTAAGATGGTGGGAAGTCAATGTATGCGACTGTATAGGATCAGTTCGTGTGCAAGTCAGGAGAGACCTTCGTTTAGTCGTGGACATATTAGAACACAATGATGATGATGAAGATTTAAAACGAATGATTGTACCTATATATGATTATCTAATGCACTTTAATATAAGTCTTACAAGTCGGGGATTATAAATAATGTCGAGCAAATTATGTCAAGACCGACGACTTGCGAAAGGTCGCTGGTGGAGGCTGGATGATTAAAGCGGAGGACGGGATATCTGGCCCAAAATGGAAGAGGCCTATATCCCGCAGCAACTTCGATAGTTTAAATTGATGTCATATTTAGTAAAAACTTATTTTATGACCCGCAGCATCTACGATAGGTTGAATGGATACATATATAACAAAACTTAGTAGGTACATAGGACGGCCATATTTGTCGTAAGTGGAAATACGCTTCAATTTTCCTCTAGAATCTTATCAAAACACGTGTGTCTTTTACCAATCGGTTTTGTAGGAAAACAAAACTGTGGGGTCATGCATAATTTACTAAACGAGGAACTAAGGTTTCCAGAACAAACCAAGGTGATTTTTACTAGCCCTATATTCTATTGCTGTGTTATTGATTGCAGATTGCTGACGAGCTTTCCTCATTCATGTAGAATCCTCATTATTTATTTATTTATTTTTATTAATAAAATTACATCTACAGACTCATGGTCCGTACTCTTTTTAGTTTAAGATTATTTTGTAATTTAATTATGGTAATATTATGTTAGTGCTCCGCGCATGGGGCAAAAGAATTGGTTAAAGGGGGAATGGGATAACAGTCAGCCTGATTAACATTCTGGGAAATAACTAAGTAAAGCACTAGTTTGATTTGCATACGGTAACATAATGTCCTCAGACTTTTATTTATTAATAAACACTTACGTAATATTGAAACAGATACCTACCTTTTTTAAATTCCCTTCCCACATTAAACGAAGCTAACATTATGGAGAGTTATCAAGTAAACAAAAATAAAACATTTATAATCAAGAACTTCGTATTAAAATATAAACTAGTGTTCATACAAACACCGTAGCGATTTATTTTTAACCTATATGTTTACAATATATGTATTTTACTAACCTATTCTATATTGAGTTATCACAACAACGAGTTAAACCCGTTATCGGTCTGGGATAAATATATTAATTTACAAATGTAAAAAGTATGACGAAGATAAGGATTTGACGTAATTTCCAATTATTTGAACTAAACATAATGATGACAATCAATTATAAATAAATAAAATAAATATCCACTGACATTCACACAGCGCCATCTAGTCCCAAGTTAAGCGTGAAGCCTGTATTATGGGTACTAAACAACGGATAAATATACTTATATACATTTTTTTTGTAAATACATACATATTATACATAGAAAACACCCAGACCATTACAAACAGACATGTTCATGCACACAAATGTTTGTACTGCCCGGGGATCGAACCCGGAACCCTTGGTGTTGCAGCCGACCTCTCAACCGCAACACCAAATGGGTCGTCAATTATAGCTTAACACGTATCATTACCATGGCTTATGCCGTGGTAATGATATAAGGCTTAGGGGGCAAGTCTGACTCAAAATACTGCTCCGCAGTCGAGTTGCCTATTTTTAAATTTTGGTGTAGCATTTTCAATACTTAATACATTGACAACAGAACAGAGCAGTATACATTATTAAGAGTTACAAATAGTAGAAGCAGTTTTGTAATTAATTTTCGGTGATAAGTCTCATATAATCAATAAATAATCTAGGTTACCTAGCCTTGCCTGCAACGCCCTAAGCCGAGGTTCGATTCCCACTCGAGACACCGTTACAACACGGTTACAGCCCTGTTTATAAAAAATATATACGCTGTCTATGGAAGATCAGCGTTAGAACATTATTATGACGTTTAGTTCGTCATCGTCATCATCATCATATCAGCCTTATTATGTCCACTGCTGAACGAAGGCCTCCCGTAATGATTACCACGCGGGCCGATCCCTAGCAGTTGACATCCATCTGCTACCCGCCACCTTAACCAGGCCATCCGTCCATCTGGTTGGGTCGGCCTACGCTTCGCTTTCCGTTTCGTGGACGCGACTCGAGAACTTTTCCGCCCCATCGGCCATCGGATGTTTTGTTGTTATTGTTTATTTATTAAGCCATGATTGTTGTTGTTTATATAAATTTTACTTATTTACTGAGTTTGTCAAACTCAGTAAATAGGTAAAATTGTTTGTTTTGAGTCAAACGTAGGGCAAATTACGACAACCAGCACGTACTCGTAAGTTGATAGTAAACTAAGTTTTAGAGCGTTGAAATCATTTGCATAATTAATTAGTCAATGACGTTTAAAATGTATATTTAGAAAACAAAATCTCACGAACATCATCACAAGTTATTGGTGTTCAAGTATTACATTACATGTAATGACTGTTTTGTGCCAAATAAATGAAAAAATATTTATTACCACAAAACATATCTATTTAGAAACAAAGAAAAAAGAAAAACATTCATTCAAATTTAGATATTTGATCGGCAACATCTCTACCTCATCACACGATCAATAGTGATGGCGTTTTTCGTTTGTCAGGGTACCAATGATGCTGATAAAGCAATGCGTAATTTTTACATGGAAATAAGTGAGTTTTCAGAAATTTAAAAGAAAACATCTTTCTCCCGATAAAGGTAAAGCCTCCACCCAGTAGGGTGGACATATAAGCAGTGCATACCCTGGGTTTCGGCGTTAATACTTAATACAAAATAGTAATTTTTATTTTTAAATTAACTCGTAATAGTATATACATTTTGTAATAAAAAAAGAGTTATTGTATTTTTCTTTAAAATGCCACTGCACTCGAGTCGTTTTTTTATATATTAGCGCGCGTCGCCCTCGCCGACTCATACGCCACCCGCAGCCGTAAGCATAACTAACCAGTGAATCTCGAATTATTACGAAATTCATTCATAAAATCCCGCAGTTGTAAACGGTTGAAATCCCGATAGGCGAAAAATATGCTCGTGTGCGTTAAAATACACGCACACATATGAAATCTCGGGAAGCACAGCTTATTTCTGGGCTTGAATGAAGTTATAAATTGCGCGGTTGGTCATAGTTTTGTTCTCTTCTTTGTCTTTCACGTCTTGTCGTCTTTATCTATCTAGACGGTCGACCCGATTGGTCAGCGCTCGCTCGCGAAATGACCGCAATATTTGTAGTCATCTTTTTTTTTTTTTTTACTGCTGTTGGCCGCAGATGGCCTTTACAGCTTCACCGGGCAAGTGGCGAGCGCAGATGGCTCTTAGCCTTAAATTTACACAACGAGCCTATTATTTTAATTTAAAATTATACGATAATTATTCCTGCTAACAGGTTGTAGACACGTAAATAGTTTTGTTTTCCATGTATATTGTTTTCAATTCAAGATAATAACAATTGGATATATAGCGGATATTCAGATCTAAATAATTTACATAAAGCCGCTGCCAAACATGGTTCTAGTGAAAAACTTAGAATCATGTTTAAAATGACAAATATTTGGGAAATCTAGAATAGAGGCTACAGGTTTTTTACCTTAACATCGATTATAAAACAATTTTAAGCACCTATTATTTGAAATTATTTTATTGATTTAACTAATGACATTGTTTAATTAAATCAACATGTCTATACATAACAAATATGCAAAAATCCTTTGTTTGTTATTTTACATATTAATAGTTTAATCATTAGTTACAATTAGTACATTAGAAGTTATTGTAAATTATTAATGTTGTCAAATGTTTGAAAACAAAATAAGTAGTAATGTAAAAATTGCACAAAAATCTGAATAGATGGCGCTAATAGTTGTTTTCATCATGAAAGTATTGCGATTCCCAAAATTAACTAGTCGAATTGTTTTTTATTTTTAGCGGGCAAACGTGCAGGCGGCTCATTTGATGGTAAATGACGCCGTCGCCCATGTACACTTGCAATACCACAGGGCAAAAAAATGCTTTGCCGGCCTTTTAAGTGGGAATACGCTCTCTTCTTGAAGGACGCCAGGTCGTATCGCTCAGGGAATAAGTCAGATGGTAGCTGATTCCACAGTTTTGTCGTCCGATATGTTATGCATACACTGCTCAAAATCTCTGTGCACGCCACTGCCTACTAGAGCTGTAAAACTAGAAGAAGTAAACTGTTCAATCTCATAACTTACTGACTACACATCTGTCATGTAACTGTTGTAAGTATTTAACCCTTTGACCGCCAATGACGCTTTAAGACGCTAGACACAATAGATTTCCTGTTATAATAATAATAATAAATCATTTATTTCAGACCAATTTCGATCCATAATTGTGATAGTAACATTGAACTTATAGATATGGTTAGTACTTACAATTATAATAACAAAACCGTCAGTAAAAGAACCTGTTCCTGGATCCTTGCAAATGTATTTGAACCCAGTGCTCAAAGATGGAACAAGATGGCTGGTCCTTGATTACCTTCAAGATGCTGTTGGTGCTCTCCCGAATCCTAGTAAGCATTTATGTCTGGATTCCTGGCGTTCAATGGGTTAAGGTGGTTTTTCACAAACAAAACAAATAAACAAAAATATTTTAACTAAAAATCCAATGCATCAGCGTCGGTGTCATTTACCATCAGATTCATGGCGGTATCATATCAGTCGTCAGATTAAAAAACAATGCCTACGCCCTCTGGTATTGCAAATGTATATTGACGTCTGTGTCTTTTCACATCAGGTGAGCCCTTTGCTCTTTTGACCTCTAAAGCATACAAGAAATCAACGCAGAGGTATACACGGTCTCGCACAAGTAAAAATGTATAAAGAAAGTACGTACCTTATCATCAGCTCGTTATTCGTCCCCACCGAGGGACACGAACCTACCCGTATAGGGCGTATAAATAGGAGCCACCAACTCTCAAGTACGTATCATCATCAGCTCTTTAAACGTCCCCACCTAGGGGCACGAGCCTACCGTATAAGGTGATCAGGCCTTAGTCGTCCACGCGGGCCCAGTGTGGATTGGATGACTTCACACACAACCTTTGAATCTCTTGCGGCGTGCATGAAGGTTTCACGATGTTTTCTTCACCGTAAGAACGTCGGATAACGTACATTTATTTGTGAAAACACATTGGTGTCGGTTAACTCAGCGGATTGAACCTCCCTCCGGTGGGAAGGCGAAAGTCCACACCATTGAGCCACCGACGCTCTATCAAGCCAAGTTTCCATCGTGCCAAGTACGTATATTTGAGATTTATTTTTTCATCATTTAATTAGGTACTTCTTGCGAAGATTTCTTGTTGCTAAGCTAAAAATAAGATTGCTCTTAAAGTCCTTGGTTCGTTAACCGCGGTCAGATACCTTTGTTCTCCGAAGCAGGTGTACAAATAATAAAATGCGCTTACAAAAGAAACATACCAGAGTTCGCTAGAAACGTGAATACTGCACAGTGAGACGATACAGTCAAGGAAATATATTATTTATTAAATAAAAAAATATTATATTAGTAGTACCGTTCCGCTTTGTACTACTAGGTAATATCATCAGCATCAGCTCATTAAACGTCCCCACCGAGGGGCACGAGCCTACCCGTATAGGGTGATTAGGCCTTAGTCGTCCACGCGGGCCCAGTGCGGATTGGACGACTTCACACACAACCTTCGAATCTCTTCGCAGGCTGCATGAAGGTTTCCTCACGATGTTTTCCTTCACCGTAAGAGCGTCGGATAACGTACATATATTTTTCGAAAATTCGAAAATACATTGGTACGTGTCGGGATTTGAACCTCAGCCCTCCTGGTAGGAAGGCGACAGTCCACACCACTGAGCCACCGACGCTCTAATACTACTAGGTAATATACAAGTATCCATTAGGAATTTGAGCCAAGCTATTGGTTATGGTTCTTATCAAACATCCACAAATGGACACCAGCAGCTTTGCAAGTGAAGTTTCGATTTGATCGCTAAAGGGAGCTTAGCCTTTGGTTTCAAATATTTGTATGTTAAACCGGTACTTCAGTTTTTTATTTTGTATGGATATCTCAAATTGAATGCCTTGGTTATATGTAAAAAATATGATTCCATGGTTCATTCGGCACGTTCAACTTTAGATCTCAACTGCCACTATGGCGGATGTTACATGTAAGAGTGATGGTGTTACAACTTTTGCACAATATTTTTCTCTTATTATTTCATAATCTGATTCCACCAACCTTATAATGAGAAGTACTTAGTATTTTTATGGCACTGTTTAATACATTTCACCATGTCCTTATACAAAGTCTTCCTTCTTACCAATGATATTCTGTATGTATAAAGGTAGATACCCCATCGGCGCCTCAAAAACGAACCGCCGAAGAGAGTACACTTTGTACTCTTTTGTTTAGGTAAATGTGTTCAAAATTTGAAATATGTATGTGTGCTGTCACTGCATTTGGAACACTTTTTTCGATTGTTTTGTGAGCATATCACGAATCCATACTTTTTACATCATTACTTCTTACCTAAATGATTTAACATATATAAGGAAGATTACAAACAACCTAATATTGTTATCTGAATGTAATCACAACATGGAACAAACAGCTCTCATAAATAACATGAAATTGCTCACGGTTCCATAATGGCTGTTATGGAATCTTACCAAAGAGAAACTCGAAGTACTTGTGAAGATTCGGAACGTGCGTCAGAAGGCACTCGACGTATTCTTGACTTAACAAAATGAGATGAAACGCGGCTAACCGGGTTTCATATTGACCCATTTCTTAGTATAACCTTTGGAGACAATATTTACGCAGGTGTTGAGGCGTTAGAATATTCTCGGTTTCTTTGAAGCGTAATAGTATGTGATTACAAATAGACAAACAAATGGCATACATTTACGTCATCGACATGGACGTATATAAAATATATGAACGGACTATCATTAATAAATACAATATGTCCCCGACATGACAGCTGTTGTCTATGATGTAATTTTGGTAAATATTTTTTGTATACAGATTTTAGTGTATTAAAAACAATATGGATTATTTAATTTACCTATGATACGTAATTTCTGGATTGTTTTCCGCTTGATCACTGTGGTTTTTGCACAATTTCACAACACACCCCCACAGCCCTTCCGTTTTATTCCTAAATAATCTATGGCTCTGTTGACAGATGCACGCCAAATGTCTTCATTATTTTGTGGTTTTTCATACCAAAGCTTGCCGGATTTTGTTTGATGTTAACGAGACTCGGTCCATATTTTTTTCATCCATGGCGATTTAATTAAAAATAAATCTTTTTTAACGCCACCACATGATGATCATTCTACGCCAGCGTCCTGTGTAAACTTTATTATTAAACTTTATTATTAAAAGGCATCAGCCACTAACATCTTAAATTCTATACCCAAAGGTTACAAAAGCTCAAGGCGGCGACAGGAGCTCAAGGCGGCGACAGGAGCTCAAGGCGGCGAAAGGAGCTCAAGGCGAGGGCTTACCACTTTTATAGTATAAATAATATACCAGTCTGTGACTTAGATCATCATCATATATCTTCACACTGATTGAACAGGCCTTCCCACATAGAATGGCTACGGCGAAATTGGGTCGTAATCCACTACGCTTGCCTTATACGAATTAATCATCATCAGCTCAATTTTATCCTCGACTAGGTATTAGTCGTGTTTGTGTATGTATAAAAGCACCGGCCACCGTGGTGGATTGCGATCTAATTTCCCCATACACAGTGGCGTGCACTGCATATATGCATCAAGCAGTGCATAACATGTGCGTCCAGACAACCCGGAAAATCGCCTACACATTAAAAAATTCGCACTTATTCCCATTTACCTGTACAGATTACAAACCACAGGCGATCTACTGTCATCAACAGCACTAAATTTAACACAAAAACACAGAATATTTATGGTTTTTGCGATAAGTGTCACTCACTATGCATACCCTACTCATAATATCTGTGCATGCCACTGCGCATAACTATGCCGTGCGTGAACAACAAACAACAACAACTGAAAATTAGGGCAACAATAATATTACNTCTGCCAATTATGTTACATAAATATTTCCAAGGACCACCCACTGCGCATCACGAGTCTCTGCTGACCGTACTGTCTGGTGTGTGGTAGGTTTTAAAAAGAATACCATGGCGGACGCGGGGCACCCCGGCGGAACCGGAGGTGACTCACACCATTTCACATGGAACAGCTGTTGTGACGTCACGTATGCATGAGAAGCTTCTCGAAGCGTCCGCGCATAACGTCACATTTTTGTTGCACACATAGATATCGTCTAGACGAAATAACTGAAAGGTTATTGACCTCTCTTGTGTATAGTTATGGCTTATATTACAATAGAGTTATTATCTCATACAATTTTTAGAAGAGAAGAGAATTCAATTAATAGAAGAAATAAAACTAGTTAATGTAAATAATGGCAGGTAGCAGATGGATGTCAACTGCAAGGGATCGGTCCGCGTGGAAATCATTAGGGGAGGCCTTCGTTCAGCAGTGGACTTTCTAGGTTGTAATGATGAATGTAAATAATAATAATATAAACTATACATATATTTTTTAATAAGCAATTGTTTTAAATACTCAGCAAGTAATAGTAAATAAGAAAATTAAAAACTTCATAAACTGATCCAACCAAAACATTACATGTCAAATTTTGCCAAGACGACCACATCGGGTTTGCCCTGTGGAAAAGATATCAGATCTCATGTAGAGTCAAGCTTCAGAAAATTTTGTAAGTTTAATTAATTTAATAACGACATCATATCTTGAAAATATGAACTATTTGGTACATCGGAAACTAACTCTATGAGAGTTAAAAATACAACGAAACACTTCAAGCAAACGTAGGTAGTGTTTTATTTAGTGGTTAAAGTAAATAAAATATATTTGTTTACACAAACGACGGCACCTTTTGTACCTGATTCCCAGAAATCGCCTTTTCCTTAATGAACTTCACATTACTGTGTTACTTGTAACGCAAAATATCTAAATGTATGCATTTCCTTGTATGCCAGTTTTTGTACGTTGCTGTTATATTATTTACTTCTGATAGTAAAAAAGCTTCATTAGGAGAAAACTATTTTGATTTTATACAAAGCGATTGTTAACTTTTCGATAATATGTGTTAATTTTCTGCAGCGGAGACTGCATATTTGCAAGCGTAACCGCACCCTCTGATATATTGGACCGACGACATGCTATTATTTAAAAGTTGGATGAAGCTAGTATATCTGGCAAACATTGGGATACATATGCAACAGTAGACTGCTGCAGGTTTTAGCTGTTTTTTGATGTTAAAAACTGTTTCACATATCATTGCATTATTATTTAAAAATCCGTGGCTAAAACCAAAGCTACACACAAGTATTTTGTACTCGTCATCAATAATTTTGAAATCCGTAACTAAAAACAATGTTGAACGCAAGTATCCTGTACTAAACATTAAGGTTTGCTTCTCGTATCATACCATAAACAATCACACGAATGTGCATACAAATACAACAATAGCATAGTACCTTCCAGAACCTTCGTGCATATTCGGCAGTGCTTTACACGCTTTCTAAGCGTTGCAATAAGAAAGCGCCAGAGTTGAGCAACGATGACCAAAGGCCAGCAAACAGTTTTGGAACAAGGGCATGCGTCACCGATCGTCGACGTCACTATCAACAAGTTAATCTATGTCATTGGTAAGTGGGACTATCCATGAAGGTTGGATGCGTAAACAATGTTGTAATCATTATAATATAGTAATTGTAATATAATACAGTCATTTCCTGCGGTCATCTTACATCGCTTTAAAATAATGTTTTCCACATAAATTAATAAAACGAGTAACATACTTATCCAAGTACTTAATAGTAAACATATAATCGGGGACCACACAACGAAGCAAAGAGTTCCATTTGTACTTTTCCGACTAACTAAGCATAAAATTAACCAAATAGATCTCCTGCATCATTCCCTAAAGTACAGCTAAGGTGAACTACGCAATCTAGCAGCACATATTGTCAAACAATTTGTGAGCAAACAAGTCAGGCTATTAAATTACTGAAAACCGTAGAATTCATGAATATCTATAATTCACAGACAATCGGCAAATTACAATCTGCGAAGGACATAGAACCCATTAAGCCAGACTAAGGGGCAATAATTTGCCTGTTTAGTGAATGGTCGACCCTTCATTGCAAATTGAGCGGGTTAATGTTTTTAAGGTACGCGGAAATGTACATTTTCTTAGTAATAATGGACTGATTGCGTTCATGGACAAGAGGCTACGTGATCTGGGGGTCGTGGATACTTATCCCACGATGACACCTCGTAGTGAGACACTACGTGTAGTTTCTCCCAGTTGGTCTAAACACTGCAGGGTGGATCACCGATTGTCTGAAAAGAAACACAATTTTGTGCTTTGGAGGGCACGTGGAACAGCCAATAGAAGTGTTGGCATAACCACACGAGAGGTTCATAAACTTTGACATTAGTACTGGTCCAATTGCTCATTATTCTGTCTACCTCTCTTTTTCTTGAGAATCAAAAATGTATTTATTCAATTTAGGTCCATATATAACACCTATGAATGTCAAATGAAGCAACCACTGGTTCGGATTGTCGTTATCTACTGTCGTTATCTGAGAAGATGAATAGAAACATCCTGTTACAATCCACAGCTGGACATAGGTCTCCCTCATAATCTGACTACCTACTCGATAAAAAGAAGCGCTCTAAAACTCAAGTCAAAAACTGTAATATCTCTTTATGAACAAAATCTTTCTCCATACAATCTTTTCTGAAAAAAACTTTAAGATTACTAGTACTACTGCTGTTGAGCACAAATTTTACAACTTTTACAGCTTCACCAGACAAGTAGATTCTCAGCCTTAAAGTTAGGATACCTAATTCTATTTATGGTATCCTCTCCAGTAGTTAGGATTAGGTGTTTTATAGGATACCAAATTTAATGGTTACCTTTCTAATAGTCCTGGCTACTACTATACTACTACTTGTTTTTACTTTTTTTTTGTAATTATTCCTTTCATCAAATAATATATAATATGGTAGATTTTATTGTATTTCCGCGATAAGTCGTCGTAAATAAATAATTAAATGTTGAAATACTAAATCTGTTGGCGCAGTACAAAGACACTATTTACCGTATAAATCAAGTTAAAACTGACATTAAATTTGCATTTTAATGCAGGAAACACTGTTAGAGTTTCAGGCCACTTTATCTTCACCTTGAATCGAGTTGGCCTTTTAAAGTACATCTTATAGGCACTTTAAGCCGGTTTGTTTTCTTCTGAACTTGACTATTCATCATTATCAGCTCATTAAACGTCCCCACCGAGGGGCACGAGCCTACCGGTATGGGGTGATTAGGCCTTAGTCGTCCACGCGGGCCCAGTGCGGGTTGGACGACTTCACGCACAACCCTTGAATTTCTTCGTAGGCTTGCGCAGGTTTCCTCACGATGTTTTCCTTCACCGAAAGAGGGAAAAATATATGTACGTATATTTTTCGAAAATTCGAAAACACATTGGTACGATTTGAAACTCAGCCCTCCCGGTAGGAGGGCGGCAGTCAACACCATTGAGCCATCGACGCTCAACTATTGTTTCGAATCAAATCAAACTGGGCCGTGACCTACCAATTCGCATAGGGCCCGCGTGGGGCTTCTTGCAACTGCTAATAAATTTATCCAGGCCTTCGCCGGTGACCTGCAGTGGAACGTTATAGGCTGATGATAATATCGTTTAGATTTCGATTCAGCCAAAATCCGATTGACCTTTACTATAAAAGTAAGTTTTTATTTGAACATTTATATTAAGTACATTCCTAAGCCTTTCTTACTTGTTTAAATTAAATTTCAACACTTCAGCGCTACTTACTATGATTACCGGCATTCCTTTTAACTTTTTAAAGTCTCGAGTTGAGTCTCGTTCTAGAATACGGGCTTAAGTCCTTTGAACCATTTAGTCCACTTGGCACCCCGGCTCCTTGATGTTCCTTTGTTATTTCACGGGTAAACAAGACGATTAACTGATGGCAAGTGAAATCGTCACCCATGGACAATTGTTACTTCAAAGGAGCTACGAGTCCGTTGCCAATTTAAAAATGTTTCTTGTCAAAACCTAATAGCGGTTCACAGAATACATATACTGACAAAGTTTGAATAGTGTTTATAGTTTCGGAGAAAAAAGGGTGTGACATACGGACGGACAGACATGACGAATCTATAGGGTTCCGTTTTTTGCCATTTGGCTACGGAACCCTAAAAACACAACATTACATACAAATAACACAGTAAAAAAGACAAGTAAATTAATATTGCCATCAGTACAAACAAAAAAAAACGGTACAAGAGAAAAAATACATAATATAGTGTAAAAAAATTGTCAATGACTAAAATCTACGAATACATTGCAAAAAAAGAAACGAAAGTAGCAATCGAGTGGATGCAAAGCGCAATTAGTACTACTACTACAAACTACAGGGAGCAATATAAATATTTCAATAGCTGATTCATGATTAATTTTACACGGTTTTCAAATTATGTAGCAGCCCTATGTATTTAAAATATTGGTCAGGAAGTGATGTACTTGATTGCTTTATCAGTCCAAGTTCAAGTATTGGGTCATGGCCGAAATTTCTCTGTCAGTTTGGTGCAAAACCGGTATGTGATTAATACTTTTAGTTGGTGCAACGGCTTCACGTATTATTATTATGACTATGGCCTAAAGATGAGGTTGAGGTCAGGGTTGAAATAAATTCAAAACCAAGTTAGCCGTTTGCCAACCAAAATTGTTTACATAGAATACTCACACATACAATGTGTCCACGGTGTTACAAAAGTGGATTGATACTAGAATCGTGACACAATCCATAAATAGTAACAATGTGACCGTGTTAATAATACACTTATTATCTAAGAGCCTTCCTTCCGAGTTCCTACACCGGTGGTGATTCGGAAGTAGTGCGACCGATAACGACGACCTTCGGGATGACATGTGCCTTGCTCGACTTCCGTGTTCCGACTGGGATGGCCTTGGTGGCCAAATGTTTATGATGTGGGACTTATCTGTTTTGTTTCAATTGCTGTAGTAAGTTAAAAAATAAGTAGAATATTTTTCTTTTTTTTAATGGTGTCCGCTGGTAAGTGTACGATTGCCACCGATCCTATTCTTCTAAATTCAGCAGAATATGGGTAGCTGCGCTCTTTCAGTGCACCGAACTTTTAAACTTGCGAGAGACCGCGTCTTGGCAAGCGTAGCGTAGGACGCGACTTGCGAAAGGACGCTGGTGGACGCTGGATGAGTAAAGCGGAGGCCCGGGATATCTGGCGCAAATGGGGGAGACATTTGTCCAGCAGTGGGCTGCGACAGGTTGAAGAAAGAACCGCCGCAGAGATCATGAACAACAGATTTTACATTGTGTCTGGATTATTGGCGGTCAGAAGGTTATACTTGAATGTTAAGCCGGGACTTAAGTCCTACAAATAGCTGTTGCTATGTAATTTTTATGTTTCCCTCCAACAGTCAACGTTCCACTGGCTATCTACAAACTCTTGACGATCTAGCTCCCTTTATCGGTTACTAAAGTTTTCTCACTCTTTTTTTGTAACATATCTACACTTTCATTATATGGCAGTTGATTAAAGTTCTTGCAAGCAGAAAATACCTATTCTAGCGGGAAATTAGCTCGGTTGACGGATAGTGCTTTTAATGGCTTCCTTATTCTTTTTTTGCAGTGAAAACTCACCATTAAATGGGTTTTACGCCCATTAGCAAACAAGTTAGTATTAGTGGTACTAGTAAACAACAATTCGCTGACTAAATACACTTTAAGTGCAGGTAATGTTTGTATAACAGTATTCCACTGGTGTACTATAAATAAATAAATATCCACTGACATTTACACAGCGCCATCTAGCCCCAAACTAAGCATTAGCCTGTAATAGGGATAAACATATTTAAACTTTTTTTCGTAAATACATACCTATTATATATAGAAAACACCTAAACCAATACAAACAGATATGTGCGTGCACACAAATGTTTGTGCTGCCCGGGGAACCCGGAACCCTTGGTGCAATAGTCGACGTCTCAACCATAACACCAGACGGTCGTCAAAACTATAAAATTCAATTAGCTCTTCGCAGTATAAATGTGTAAGTAGGTACTTTATAGTAAAATGACTATTAAGTTGTGCAGAATTGCGCGCCTTACAATAAAAAAAAACTTAGGAAGACCATTAGTACTATGTACTAGTGTTACTCTCAATAAAAGTAACCCAATTTGACGGCTTTGCGTCATAAGTTTAATTCACGATTGTGAAACACTCCCCGGTGGAACCGACCTATTGGTGCGCAAGCATCTTCGTACTTCCCTTTTTAGTTAACCGTTTCTAAAAAAATCAATGCAAAGATTTGCCAAAGGTGACATAAAATGGTGACGTAACTAGTATATCCGATGCTCTTACGGTGAAGGAAAACATCAAAATCAAATAAAAAATATATCAAAACGTGGGGACGTATAATGAGCTGATGATGATGACTAGTGTATCGAGGAAATACCACAGGACGACACTATAATGTTAAGCTACGTTATCCAGTAACTTCCCTTTCTGTCACCCCTTCAACTTAACCTAACCAAACCAATTTATTAAAAGCTACGAAAGCGGGAATATCAAGATTGATCAACCCACACAAACAATACCATGGTCACTCGTGAAAAATAACACTAGAATTTTGTATAATACTCGATAAGTGACATCTGTTGGTATGTCTCAACACTACAACAATGCATCAAGAGTGTAAAGTTTAAGTTACTGCGCAGATGGCGTTCGCTACCGATAAAATGTGGCTTTACCTCAACCAGCCTATAACGACCTATTGCAGGGCACGGGCCTTTGTATACCCTAATGGATATGATAACATTTTTGGACTATAAATCGACACGTGACGCCAATAAGGATGTTAAATACTACCGTTGTATGATAGGAACCAACCAAATGGTAAAGTTGTTTAGGTCTGTGCGCGATAGACAACTATTTTTTTATTACCTAAGTGTATATAAAGCGGATGAGCTATTTATTTATAATTGAGGATATATCAGTTATAATCAAGAGATTACTATCAGACCATCACATCTGTATAAAACACCTTAAACTATGAGAAATTGTAACATACTCATACATGTGCAATAAATAAATAATATTTGCAAAACTTGAACATTGTATTGATTGAATTGGGTTCTTTCCACCATCCTCAATGAAATACCAAACCTTATTTTGATAAAAAAGGGCACTTTATATGATGTTTCAATGATAACCTTTGTTTTTTTTGTAATATCTTATTTTTAAATACACGGAAACCAATGAATATTATGAGACGTCACAACTCACTAAATTGTACACTAGACCCATACAAAATATATGGAAACGTTACTTATTGATAGTTCCTAAAAAGCACGTCAACGATTAATAGTGTAAAGTACCTCATCCTGAAAAATATATAATATTCTTACCTAGTATAGCTCTCAAGTGTCCCTCCAAGGTCTGCAGGATGGTCATCTTGATCTCCTTCACCGTCTTACCGAGGAACTGCTCACAGGCGGTGGTGAGGAGCTCGTCTTCGTTCATGATCTTGCATTGGGCCACTCCCGTCACCGTCAAAGGGACGCCTTGTGCAGTCTCCACGTTCTCGCACATTGGATTAAGTGTCATAACCTAGAAGACGCAAAAGTATTTACGTTATATATTTGGCACTGCTTATAAGCACATAGGCCATGCACCTTTTTAAAGTTAGTTTGTCAATTTCCAATTTGACGACCCATTTGGTGTAATAGTTGAGAAGTCGGCTACTACACCAAGGGTTCCGGGTTCGATCTCTGGGCAGTACAAACATTTGTGTGCATGAACGTGACTTTTTTTCGAAGTGACTACTGTTGTTGGCCGCAGATGGCCTTTACAGCTTCACCGGGCAATGGATGTCTGGTTGTATTTGCTTTGCTTTGCAGTTCATAGCTTGACGTAGGTCTCCATTACTCCTCATTCTGCGCCAGTTATTCCACTTTTCTCATTGATTAAATTATTTATATTGCAGCACCTAATTGAGCTATTAAAAGTAAATATTTATTACTGATTCTTTTTTTGGAATTGGAATGATTTGTAAATGTTGACAATGTTTGTTAATGTGTGTGAGTAGTTAATAAATGATTTTCTTTCTTTTTAATATGGCTAATATTTTCTGTAAGGTTATTTAATATACTTTATATTAACCTCAAGGGAAATCGTTGGACGTCGGTCACCAGGCACAAGCCACGCCCACCGCCCACGATGGTCCGCTTCTGTGTTGAGCCGAAGCATCCGCCTGGAACAATGGAAGCTAAATCAGGATTTATCATCTTAAGTCACGTCTAACTTAGATGCGAAACAAACGGGTACCCAAAGTACCTAGTAAATAAGGATCATTTATATTACAATAGAAAACAAATAACAAGACAATAAAATAAGAAGGTCCTGAACAAAAATTTAGGGCGATAAGGCCGAATAATAAAAAAACATATGACACAATCATCTACGGTTTGAAACGTCCAAGTGATGCTTAGAAATAAGACTTTAAAAACGTCCCAAGTGATACACAAGTGTAGCGTAGAATATTGACCAGCCCGTTATTTTTTATGCTATGGCAGGCAAAGGAGCAAACAGCTCATCTGATGGTAAATGACACCGCTGCCCATGTACATTTGCAATACAGAGGGCACTGAAATGCGTTGCCGATTAACCGACGACTTGCGAGAGGTCATAGATGGTGGCTGGATTAGATGAAGTATCATTATATTAATTTGTATGGAAAAATGGGGAAAATCTATGTCTAGCATGTATACGATAGATTGAACATAGAGATTTAACATCTTTACGTCACAAAACTCTGCTACTTATTAGAGAATTACTAGTAAAAGTTGCTAATTGATTTACTTACGTTTACGTATATAACATAAGTCTCTATGCAGTTATAGAAATAACGCAACTATGAAGTACATTCCCTACAGGGCACTAACCTAAGGGAGAGTGAGTCGTAACTGGTTTCTGCAAAGCGGAGGCTTAGTATTGCGTAATCACCAACTCTCGATTCCTGTCACTTTCTGTGGAGGAAGTGTATCCGTTGGGAGGCCGATGGAAGATAAGAAGTTTGAGCGATTTTTTTTTTATTTTTATTTTTTTCGAACTGACTACTGCTGTTTTCGCCGCAGATGGCCTTTACAGCTTCACCGGGCAAGTGGCGAGCGCAAATGGCTCTCAGCCTTAAAAGTTTGAGCGAGTTAGATACGTAATTGAAAGTTACATGAAAAAAACACAACTACACATATTTATAAAATACATACTCATATCCA
>PQWD01004867.1:0-23153 GCA_019425675.1 Leucinodes orbonalis | reverse complement strand
CAATCGCACTGAGCCCGCGTGGACGCATAAGGCCTATCGCCCTATACGGTGATAGGCTCGTGCCCTCGGTGGGGGCGTTGATACTGATGATGATGGATACTTATAATTGTTAATAAAATGTATACACTTAAATTTGATCCCAGTCCTACTTATGCTTGAGTTTAGTACGCGGTTTAGGTCCCGTAATCCCTCTCCTAGTATTTTGCCGACAGTTCATAAAACTGAAACCACGTTTTACAACCCGATACAAAAGGTGTTCGCCTCTATAATTAATTAATCTCGGAGCACGCTTCTGACATTTTCCTGTGAATTGATGGTGTTCCGTAATAAAGTCCTGGACATCATTCAATCCAGGACATTGCGGGAATTTTCAATGACTTTCTTATAATTGTTGCTTACTACCATTACATGCTAAGTACGTAAGCCATTAAGTATTGATACACTAACCTCTCATACAGCTAATTTGGACAATCTGTGCCACATGTTCAGAGTTGCAGTCTACGATGCAATTTTGATTGCAACTAAATACTGTATCTTGTTCAGTGAGCCTTAAATAAATAAGATATATCTAATAATGCTAATACTATGCAAATCATCATCATCATCATCAGCTATTAAACGTCCCACGCGGGCCAGTGCGGATTGGACGACTTCACACACACCTTCGAAGTTCTTCGCAGACTCATAAGGTTTCCTCACGATGCTTTTCCTCACCGGAAGAGCGTCGGATAACTACATCTATTTTCGAAATTCGAAAAAACATTGGTACGTGTCGGATTTGAACCTCAGCCCTCCCGGTAGGAAGGCGACAGTCCACACCACTGAGCCACCGACGCTCTCCTATGCAAATAACTACAATATATTTGCACATGCACGCTATTACACTACATCTATTATTTCATGTTAATGACAGTCCTTTTGCGAGTCGACCTCGTGTTGTGTGACTCATAAATGAAATACCTAACAAATGATTCATGCCCTTAATGAAACAGACCTTTAGTCTAGAATATTATATAATAAGGATGCCCTTAAAAAAGAGCGTATCCACATTTAAAACCATTTGGTGTCACGGTTGTGACACCGGCTACTACACCAAGGGTTCCGGGTTCGATCCCCGGGCAGTACAAACATTTGTGTGCATGGAATGTCAGGTTGTAAGTGTTGTGGTTTCTATAGATAATATGTATGTATTGATAATATATAATATAATATGTTTATCGTTTTAGTACCTATAATTCAGCTTCACCGTTTAACTTCAATGGGCTAGATGGCGCTGTGTGAATGTAGTGGATATTTATTATATAAGGTATTATAGTATATTCTTTGAGGTCGGTGGCCTCATGGTGTGGATTTCGCCTTCCTTACAGGAGGCTGAGTTTAAATCCCGACACGTACCAATAGTATTCGAAAAATATATATACGCTATCCGACGCTTTGGTGAAGGAAAACATCTAAGGACACCTGGGCGCACGCCTGCTAAGAGATTCAAAGTTATGCGTGAAGTCGCCAATCGCACTGAGCCCGGTGGATGACTAAGGCCTAATCGCCTGACGGGTAGGCTCGTACCCCTCGGGGGACTTTATGAGCTATGAGGGATGATGATGGAGTATCCAGAGTGGTAGTAGAATGCGATCCAAATAAAGAAACAGTGAACTCTATTGATCCTCAATCACTTATAAGCGAATATAATACCTAATGACTCGATGGCTGAGTCATCATTGAATTTGGCAACCAATAGAACGTAATCCATTACTTGTACTAAAATCTCATGAGGTCATTACTAAAAATATTAATACCGGTCCAAAAACAAATCAGTTAAGCACAAAGTTCGATGTACTGTTAAAGCGTAGGTGTTTGGACTTACTTGTCAAATTGATAGGCTTTGGTAATGCCGTTGGAAATAAATTAGCAAAAAAGATTCTAAATTGCGCAGCCTACGATGTGGTTTGGAGGAGATTTTCTCAAGGAAATAAGGTCGATTTTGTACATTGTATTTTACAAATATCATTCTAGTATTCAAATCTACTTTACGAGGTGGTAGACTTGGTATTGAGTGATCTCGTAGGTACCACCGCAAGTGCTTCTGGCGATATCTTATCGCCCCGTGTAATAGCGGTGTTACCCACCAGATTTCCCAATACAGGAGATGGGGAAAGGCCCGCTGTATTTAAGTGTTGACAAATTGTAATCAACAGCATACTGGCTGCCGTTACGCTGTGAGACCAAGTCAAGACGCACCGAATATTTTAGAAGAAATACCGTTTTCCCAAAATGCCATCTGTGCAAGTTGTAACATGCCATCACCGCAATGAATCAGTAAATTTACCAAGAAATATAATAACTTGCACAGGTATAACCTAAAGAAATTGCCGACACTGGGACTGCGTATTAAACTTGGCGGCTTGTCCAGTCTAATTGTATATCGATGTTCTGTGGGACAGGCACGTAGCTAGTATAAGTACCAGGTATGAGAGACCTAACATCTGGTGTTTGGGGTGTCGGGTGTAGTGCTGCGTTGATAGGGAATAATAATTGTCTATCAGTTGTTATATTTTCTTCATCGTCACTCTGTCATCAGATGAGCGTCTTGACCGTCATGTTTCACATGGTAATATAAAAAAATACATTACAGCTTCACAGCGTAATTGCCGTATCGATAAGTTCATCTGTGTGCATTGTACGAGTATTGTTTAAAAAAATTGTCTGAAAAAGTTCTGGAGTTGAGACTGTTGGCAAGCGTAGCGTAGGACCGAACGATGAACCACTTGCAAAACGTCGCTAGTGAAAGCTGAATGAGGAAAGCGGAGGAGCGGGATATCTGGCGCAGGATGAAGGAGACCTATATGTCCAGCAGTGGATAGCGATTGGACGATAAGATGAGAAAGCAAAAAATCGTTTTATAGAAACACCTACTGGCCCACCATTTTTTACGTCCCGCAGGACTTCCCACAAAGTATGACTATGTGAGATTGATATGGGATGGGAGAGATAGGTGTTACCGGATACCATCCTAATATGATAGCCAGGAGCAACGGCTTAGCGGGTGCATTCCTAATAACCGAAAGATTTGAGATGATACATTTTGGAAGAGTGCCTTGGCAACATTTAAAAAATAGAGGACAATTTTGGGCCTAAGCTCACTCACTCGACGAAACCATGTTATTTCCTTTGAGGTTAGGGGATCAAGCCGTTTGAGTCAGCCCTACCGTGCTTATACATAGCTCTCATAACTTCGATAAATAATAAACTAGATGGAAAACGTCACTCAAAAAGTGTCCGCGCCCAAATTCTGCCCATCGCGTCATTTGGGCATAATTTTCACCCATCATCCAGTGAATAAGTAGTGTTCTGTGATTTGGTGACCTTTCATGAGGCTTAAGGTCAAAATTTAAATGAGTGATTTCATGTTGAAGTTATAACAATAACCATACGTCTGTGTAGTAAGGCTCGAAAATTGTTTGGCTAACGTTTCTTCTGATTGTGCGTCTGTCTTATTGTTTTTTAAGGCGAACACACATAAACAATATCTGTAAGTTTTGCTCTGGGTGTTATTCCGTCAAATACAATCTTAGTCTGTTTCCTCGTTGTTTAATTCCCAAGCTCATGGCGTTTTGAATATAGGTAGTTTGGGTGTTTAAATTATTAAGATTTATTTATCTTTACGCAGTCCTAAATAAATGGTCACAAATAACATTTATGTTTACGCAGTAATATTCCCGCTACAACCTACGGAAAGCAACGAACATTTCCGAGCGATGCGAATGACAGCTGTCAAACTGCCTGTCATAGCGGCTTTGATGGCGGCAAATTGGCGGGAAAACAGTAACTACGCGGAGCGTGGATATGTTTTGACGGTAAAAAAGATAAGGTTATTTCACTGGCACGAGAGTCGTTAAGTTGTTTTTCTGGGAATACGAAGCATTTGAGATTTAGTTCATGATACTTGTTATGATGTAAGTCAGAATGAATTGAACACACCTAAGTCCTAATTTTTTTAGTTACTATGCGAAAACCGTACGTGAGCATAGTAATGCCCTGCAATAGGATTTTATGGATTTTATTTATTTAATTAATGCATGGTGACTAACAGTTTGCACCAAAATGTCAGCAATGCTAGTTGATATCAAAATACATAAACTTCATAATGTCAAAATTATATAAAATTAATAAAAAAAATGTTAAAGAAATCAATAAAATTTTAAAATAAAAAACATGTCAAATTAGTCAATTGTAATAAAAAAAAATAGATACAATATTAACATATCACTATTCAAAAAATTCACTATTCAATGTCAATTCCAAAATTATTTGCAATCAGAACGTAGATTATTTATATACAAAACGGCCTTTTTCATTATTTGGGCAAAATTGATAAAGATGTCAAATATTTTTTAAGATTAACGAAATATATTTTTAAATATTTTTGATTGTTAAGTTCACGCAATAGAAAAAGAATCTCCAATTAAGATGAGTTGTGACTGAGCGTGTGCGCTATGAGACTGCCGGACTCGGTCCGCTGGTAAATCATAAGGGAAGGCTCTCGTTTAGCAGGGAATATATACATATTTAGTTTACGAAGTATACAGGACGGTCAGGACGTTTAACTGATGGTAAGTGATGACGGTCTACCTGGAAAAAGCGGGCAAAAAAAAAATGATTATTGTTAGCAACAATTGATAAACAGTTATTTATCTCCATCAAATGCCGCACTCGCCGGAACCCGAAGACAACAAATGTTAGGTCTCTTTATACCGGTAATTTTTTAGTAGCTACAGGGCCCTCAGCCCGAAACACAGACAGTGCAAAAACTGGCACTGTTGAGTACCCTACCAGACGACTCAGTGCTAACTTATCCTAGTATATTATATAGAGTAATTATTATAATGAGCGTGGGTGACTCAAAGGTGTGGACTGTTGCCCTCCTACGGGCTGAGGTTCAAATCCCGCACGTTCCAATGTGGGTTTTGGAATTTTCGAATATATTGTCGATATCCGAGCTCTTACGGTGAAGGAAACATCGTGGGAAAACCTTCAGCACGCAGCGAAGAGATTCAAAGGTTGGTGTGAAGTTTCCAACACTGCACTGGCGCCCGCGTGACGACTAGGGCCACACGACTACGGGTAGGCTCGAACCCCTCGATGGGAGTTTAATGAGCTGAAGATGATGAGTTACTATTATGATGATGATAATTTTTCATTACATCAATAAAAACCAACCGTGACAATCCTTTGAGAAATAAAGAAGCTAAATACAAAATATGGTTCTGAATCACTGTTAACCAACCGTAAGTTATGTTAAATTTTAACAGGAAAAGCAGTACAGTTATTAGAATACGCTGACCATGTAATATTGTGGATTTATCTGCCTAGCATTGTGTTCCAGGAGCAGACGCATTTTAATGAATTGTATTAAATTTTTATTTGGACAAACTCTTGTAATCCAAGTATTGAAAAGGAGTAACCCACGAGTTTTTGCGGGTTCTTCTCGTTGGATGGCAGCATCCGAACCGGGGTAGAGCATTAGATTTAATAAAAAAATTATATACGTTTTGACGATTTCAATTCAAGTATCTGTAAAGATTTATTTGAATAAGCATTGTTTCAATTTCAATTCAAATGCATGAGTTTAACCGAGTTTATACAGTATCCACAGAGTTAAGACACGGGGACAGCCCACTAGAAGAGGAAGGAAGGCTTTGGATTCTTAATTCTTAACATGTGTCATAAAAAACCCCTTACTACGAAACTGGGCACTGCCACAGATTAAATAATATACTGCACTTACTGATGTTGTGTTAAGAATTAGACTTTGAATTATAATAATGAAGCGGTTTGTCAATGGCTTGCACAGAGATTATAAGTAGGGTATGCAAAGTGAGTGACACCAATCGCAAAAACATCAAATCATTTACATTTTTGTCAAATTGAGTGCTATTGGTGACAGCAGATCGCCTATGGTTTCAAATCTATAGAGGATAATGGGCGAATAAGTGGGAAGCATTTAATATGTTAGCGATTTTCTGGGTTGTGTGAACGCACAGGGTATGCACTTCTTATTTGCATAATATCGATCTTTTTAAGTATCAAAACGTAATTATAATAAAAATATTTTAAAATTTAACCGCAAAGAAAGAAAGGAAAACGAAGGACATTTATAATTAAGGCTTGCCTAATATTGCATCGTCATTTATTGAATAATAATTGATAATACATATTTGTACATACATAGCTCTTAGTACCAGCGATACCGTAAGGATAGGTAGTGAGGGCCATGATGGCACGATCCACAACCTTCGACTTTGGCGTGCTGAAGGTCTCCGATTCTTCACGTCTGACGCTAATTATTCGAATGAAAATAATCGTAAAATACGAACTTCGGGATAACGCTCCTTAGGAAGGGCGGACGTCCCACATGATCGACTCTATTGTGCGCAATAATTTGTTTTCTCTACGTATCAGTACACCGAAGGATACCGAGACAGGAGAGACCCAGAAGGACTTTACCTGGACCAAATTTGTCAAGGCTTAAAGAAGGCTGGGGTCCAAGTAAAAGGATAAAAGAGCTTGTGGATGAAAAGGATTGGATGGATGTGATGAATATGGAAGTATGTCATTGAGGCCGCAAAGTGGCGTTCGTGCATGTCTGCCTACCCTCTGGACCACGGCGTGAGCTTTATTTATTTATTTATCACGTATCAGAAAAGAGTAAAGGTCAGAACTTCATCAAACCATTTATAAACCCGGATATCCCCCCGGAAATTATCCCCACTACACCACTAGTGTACGTGTAACATTATCAAAAGGCATTCGTTGGCGTAATCGAGCAAAAACGACAAAACGACCCTAGCGAACGCCAAGGCTTTCCGTTGAATTCTGTATTTGTCTAGCGACTAGCACGTTCGATTACTCGGACAATCTAAGCAACTGTCACAGTAGCCAATTATAGGATGGTTGACCGAAAACTATTATCTCGAGTCCAGTGGCTTACACTCCATTTATGCAAATAAGCAGTGCATACCCTGTGCGTCCAGACAACCCGGAATATCGGCAACATATTACATGATTCCCACTTATTCGCCCAATTTTCTTTACAGGCCTTGTCTACTGTTTCGCATAGTCCTATTACCATTGTTTCGAGCCTGGTGTGGTGATGAAAAATACTCCAATCGTGTATTTATCATCACTTCAGCTCATTACACGTCCACGCCAAGGGCCACGATCCTCCCCGTAAAGGATGTGTCTCAGTCATCCACCGACCGGCCGACTTCACGCACAACTTGAATTTCTTCTTAGGTTTACACACAATGTTTTCCATCACTCACTATGTAATAATAATAGTGATCTTACTTGAGTTCTAACATTTATTCCCTAACCGAAAGATTTCTTAACAAGCCAAAACTGTATACAAAGCATCCCTCCAACGAGCATCCCTACCTACCTTTCTACCCTGCGGCCTTACATTGACCCATAAAACGCGTGAAATATTCCGCCAAAACTGTTATTCGTTGCCATTAATCTGGACCGAACAAGAGGCTTCTACAAATCTCAGTTTGGTACAGACGGCAGATGCATCTTAACACTCGTATATACCATCCACTTAATTATTTTAACATGGTAATGTTTGGATGTTAAGCTTAGATCACTGGGGAGACCGCACAGTGAAAATCCCTTTGTGTATTTTCCAATTTGGTTAGAACATTGCAAGCTGAAGAACTAAAATTACCGAGTAGCCCGCCGGATCAGCAAGACTGATGGCCGTTGGAGCAGACTAGTTCTGACGTGGAAACTGCGTCTTGGCAAGCGTATCGTAGGACGCCCTCCGGCCCGACGACTTGGGAAAGTCGCTGGTGGAGGCTGGATGAGACAAGCGGAGGACGGAGATATGGGGGAGACCTATGTCAAACAGTGGACTGCAATAGGTTAGGTAGAAGAGGTATTTTCCAGTCGATTGGTATTTAATAGTGACGTATTCTGCGGCCTGAAAGATCAAAGCATAAAGACCTAGATTCGTGCTTGTACTAGTCCTTGGTTTAACTCTGTACGCTCCACATCCAACGTTTAATGATTTTAGTCACATTTCTTCTATTGAGTATACCTTCTGCAATCGGATACTCTGTGACGATGGAAAAAAGGACGCCTACGACGACTCCAATACACGTGATGGGTTGGCACTCTCCATTCTGCAGGAACTATGCAATTTGGCCGTCCAAAAACAATGCGTTGCAATATTCAACTGTATCACAAATCTATAAGGTCGGCAATATTGTGCGCATTTTTTGCTAAAACAATGGTTAGTTTTAAATTTTATGCGCTAGTGATTTCACGGCTGTGTCACTAGGGATTAGGTTTTTATCTAGATTTTTCCATTAATCGTGAATATTGTGTCCCGGGCGGAAAAGTCTTAGTACAGTAACATTCGATAGTTTTTGGTATTTTTTTAATTTATTGTCTTTCAGAAATAAGTTGTCAGTGTTATCATTCGATGGGCAATGCATAAAGTTACTCTAAGCATCACTTTCAGGAATTATATAAAAAATATGTGATTCATGAGTTACCACGTCCGCATGGCAAGCGTAGTGTCGTTTGCCCTACGATCGGGACTGGACGGACGTTGTAAATGGTTGTGATCGCGGCGAGGATCGGGCTTATGGGTGTGATAATTGGGGGCAACCTATGTGTCAGCGGACAGCCTGCAATATGCTATGACTTCTCTCGACACGCATTGTGTTCGATTAACGGAAGTAGAAACGTAATATAACTTCCAAACATTAATAAACCAATTAAACTGAAACAAGCAGAGTCGCGAAGTCACTAACCGCAGACGATCTCGCTAGTTGCACTGCCAGTTAAATAAAGTGTCGGCCATTTTGTCGATCCGCCATTTGCTTTTACGGCGGCCATTTCGTGACGCGAGCTTTGCGCGAACCGACCTGCCGTTTTGGTTTTATGATAAGAATTCGTATCAAAATGCCATGTAGAGTACGCCAAGTTCCCTGATTTACTTGCGTTTAAAAATGTTTTACTAAAACAATCTATGTTACGGTGCTACAAAATTGCAATTAGCAGAGCCCCCTAAGTAGGTAGGTCTACAAACATGTTATAAAATAAAAAAGTAGTTAAAAGTTCACTAAAATTTTGCAAACTAATAAAGTCCCATCTTCTAAAGTTACGATCAAGATCGCAGATAGGATCTTGTTTTGTGCTTAGACAAGACATGCAATAAAATACTGGAAATCTCGACCTTGGTAACCGTTTTTTACATACATACACTGGTTAAGAACTGCTACATCCTTTTTTGAGATGGTGTATTTTAGCAATCCCAGCTATTTAACTTCGTTTCGGTTGTTTGTTATTTGCTTAGTTATGTCCCAGCACTAAAAATTTAAATCAGTTGATCGAAGTCCGAAATATTTCTTCATAATTTGTTACTTGATAGTACTATTTTTTTTACTGATAGATTGAGCTTTCGTAGTCTGAAAAGGTCAAAAGGTCGCAGGTGGAGGCTAAATGAGAAAATCGGAGGACCGAGATATCTGACGCGAAATGGGGGAGACCTATGTCCAGCAGTGAATTCAAATCCCGCCACGTACCAATGTGTTTTCGAATCGACCAATCAGCATTGGCCCGCATGGTGGGTTACGGCCAAAGCTTTCGATGGCTATGTTGTGCAGGAGGTACAAACTTTTAGTTACGTCGTAGAATAAATTACATATCCACTTCTTGTCTCTTAAAACTTGACTCAGCACACTACCAATCTTAGATTTAAGAGCTATCATTCTTTTATTGTTTACGTCTCTGGGTGAGATTGGACGTGAATTGGAACGAACGCGAAGTTTTATAATAAAGTGGAGAATTTGTGTTTTTATTAGTTTTCCAAGTCTTTATTCGTACGAGTATATGGTCTTGGAATAAGAGGTTATGATATTTTTAATTAATAATTCCCAAAAAAAAGAGAAGCGTCGGCAGCTCGTTGGTGTGGACTGTTGCCTTCCTACCAGAAGGGCTTAGGCTCAAATCCGCCACATACCAATGGGTTTTCGCATTTTCGAAATTATATGTACCTGCGTTATCCGATGCTCATACGGTGAAGGAAAACATCGTGAGGAAACCTGAGCATGCATGCGAAGATATTCTAGGGTTGTTTGTGAAGTGGGCCAATCCGCACTGGGCCTGCGTGGATCATTAAGGCCTGTACACCTTTTACATGAGCTGATTTTTATATGAGCTGATGATGATAAGAAGAATAAGAATATATTTAAGTGGGTCTCTGCACATTTTACAATTTTAAAATTTAATAAAAAACCATAAGTATTTATTACAATACAAATGGAAGGCGTTCAGCTGAATTTGCAATCCCGGACATCGCTGGTTTTTTAGCTACTCCTCCGCCCTCTGAGCAGTGTTGCCACCTTAGTTTAAAAAAAGGGATTTTTGAGAAGTTAAAAAGGGCTAGCATCAAAAGATTTTCTGTCCCAAAAATGCTGGAATAATCATGACATGAAGTCGTAATTACTAGAGTGTCTAAAAAAATTGTCATCATGATCGATGAAAACTTACCCTAGCATGTCGAAAACTTATAATTTGGTATATTTTTCAAAACAGTTAAAAAAGATCTTGATTGTCCTTTTTCAGGGCTAATCGTTAAATTAAAAGGGCTAGCATCAAAAGATTTTCTGTCCCAAAAATGCTGGAATAATCATGACATGAAGTCGTAATTACTAGAGTGTCTAAAAAAATTGTCATCATGATCGATGAAAAATTACCTTAGCATGTCGAAAACTTCATAATTTGGTAATATTTTCAAAACAGTTAAAAAGAGCTTGATTGTCCTTTTCGGGCTAAATCGTTAAAAAAGGATAAAAAGTGATAGATCTAGCTACAAAAGGGCTAAGGTGGCAACACTGCCTCTGGGTGTTGAAAGTCACAGGTTACGACGAAATTAATAATAATTTATTGCAATCATTTTGTGACGGGAACACCACTGTGCAAGACCACACATCTTTATCCGATAAATATTCTTCTATTGTGAAGTATAACGCTTTTTCTTCATGAGGAGTTTCTTAATCTAATCGTAGCTATGACAAAGCCAACTAACCGTAACCACCCCTAATCACAACGACCTAAATCCCCGAAACCCCTCCGCAGTATTCAACTTTGCAACCGGCAATAAATCGAGACTGGGCGTTTAGCATATACGTGGGACGCATACTAATCAATGATATTCCATATATATAAAGGTAGATACGCCACCCGTGCCTCAAAAACGAACCGCCAAATAGAATACAGTTGTAGGCTCCTTGTTTAGGTAAATTTACGCTCATTCGAAATATGTGTATGTGTGCTGTCGCTGCATTCGGAACACTTTTTTCGGTTGTTTTGTGAGCATATCACGAATCTATACTTTTTACATCATTGATACTAATGACGTCATGACAGTTATGCAACGCAGCGAAAGTGTGTGAACCTTAAAATAAAACTATAGACAAAGACCTAGATAAGGGCTTGTTCTAACAATAATTTACATTTTTGTCAAATTGAATGCTGTTGATATGATTGACGGGTAGGATCGGTTGCCTCAGTGGGGACGTATGAGCTGATGATGATGAACTTTATAATCTATACTTCTATACTAATATTATAAAGCTGAAGAGTTTGTTTGATTGTTTGTTTGTTTGTTTGAACGCGCTAATCTCAGGAACTGCTGGTCCGATTTGAAAAATTATTTCAATGTTAGATAGCTCATTTATCGAGGAAGGCTATAGGCTATATAAAATCACGCTACGAGTAATAGAAGCAGAGCAGCAATGAAGAATGTTTCAAAATCCGGGAGTTTTTTTCATACTTGGAGCTCCCGCTGCGAACGCTGCGTAAACGGTTAAAGTTTCGCAAAAGTCATGTATGACAGTATTGTTCCCCTTTTAAAGGTCTACAAAAAAGTTCGCGACAGCATATGTCTATCTTTTAAGGTAAGCTTCCTATAACATATTTTTTGCTAATATTTTTTTCTAAAATATTGCATCATTTTGTGAAGCTATTTTCATAATTATGATATCAATCCTTAACCAAATAAATACTTTATTTATCACAAGAAATTCATTTTAAACAAAATTGCCCTTTACATCATTAATCTTAAATGAATATCTTACGAGATATCACAGTTTTAACTCATTTATAACAGAGAGTTATTTTCAATCAATGATGTAGAACGTCGGTGGCTCATTGGTGTGGGCTGTTACCTTCCGATCTGGAGGGAGCAGGTTTAAATTCCGTCACGTAGCAATGTCTTTTCGAATTTATGACTTTTTACAAGAATGCTTAATTCAAAATGGCTTTATTTTGAATTTATTTAGAATTTGACACTTGTTATTAAATTAACATATATTTCAGTTTGGAAGGTCTTTATTTTTTTCCGATATGATTCATATCTATATTTTTATTTTATTTTAAGTGGATTTTGAATAAAAATAAAATAATAATAATGATATGAATCATATCAAGTAAACACTTAATTAGGATAAGAATATATTACAGACTACCAGGACAACCTATCTATTCAACCAATCGCAATCCACTCCTGGACATAGGTCTCCCCCCATTTTGCGCCAGATATTTCGGTCCTCCGCTTTTCTCACCCAGCCTCCATTAGCGACCTTTCGCAAGCCATCGGTCATTCCATCGGGCCGGAAGGCGTCCTAAGCTACGCTTGCCGAGATGCGGTCTCCACTCCAGAAAAGCGTTGTCGAGCCTGTAATTGGAATCTCTTTTTAAGGTTGGCAATGCACTCATTGCTTTTTGGGCATTGGGATTGCACTCATGCACTTACGAATCGCATAATCAACTGCTCGTTGGTCCACATATGAAACCATAATGATTTAATAATCATTAGCTCATTAAACGTTCCCACCGAGAGGCACGAGCCCAACCGTATAGGGTGATTAGGCCTTAGTCGTCCACGCGGGCCCAGTGCGGGTTGGATTCACGCACAACCTTTGAATCTCTTCGCAGGCGTGCGCAGGTTTTCTCACGATGTTTTCCTTTACCGTAAGAGCGTCGGATAACGTACATACGTGTTTCCGGCCATATACAACCCTGTAGCATTCAAAAAACGAGTGAATAAGCTTTTTCTACTCTCTTCCACTAAGATAGTCTGTGCTCAAGAGTAAGCCCATCATAAATAATTAAAAAAAAATCTTTTTCGAAAATTCAAAAACTCTTTGGTACATGGTAGGATTTTGAACCTCAGGCCTCCCAGTAGGAGGGCAACAGTCCACACCATTGAGCTACCGGCGCTCTCAATAATATACTAAAACGTAGCAGTTAACGTTAAGAGAAATAGGTGAAAGAAACGATTTTATCTCAACTCCAAATTATTTTATAATAGCAGGAAACCATCACGACAGTATAACGGAATATAAAGTCAACATTTTTGTAATGTTGGTAGACATGTATGTCATATGAGAGTATATGTTAATAGCAAAGCCTTCAACGTCTGAGTAATTCCCACGGCATCGTTTGCTGGTACAGTGGTCGAAAGGATTTTCGGGTTCCTTGTTTGTTTTTAAAGATATCAACACGGACTTTTAAGGGATCAGTTTTACCTGCCAAAGCTTTTTATTTCGGGTTTGAAATATAAATAATTTACTCTAGTTTGCCCTTGAAGTTGTAAATAAACTAGAAGTTTATAATTTATGACGTTAATAAATCAATTATTGGCGTGGTATGTTTCGACCCAATCTCCCCATCGCCATGCTGTGCGATAAGGCCTGTGCCCTGCAATGGGCCGATATAGGCTGATGATGATGATGAAATAATATCTGTGCATCCTTTAGACATTTATACTGTGTAAACTAGCCCCAAGACAATTTCGTTTAGTCCACCCGAAGCCTTTGCCGCAACGTGTTGAAATAATACAAAAATATCTACGGAACCGTGAAAATAAACAAACAAAATTCGCAAATATCATTGTCCTCAGTAATTTACTGTGATTTAGTCTTGAGTTTGTTGCCCTTGACAATTATGTAAACACAATGTCGGTGACAAACAGACCGACGCAGCTACTTACATAATTAAGACGTGCTGTCGTTAGCTAGATAGCTTTGACCTTGTTTTTGAGTCTTTTTGACAATAGGAAGCTATTTGCGATCAGTTGTTCATAAGTTTAAAGTTAGTCACTTTTGTATTAAACTGTGTCTATATATGTATTTACAAAACGAGCAGTATGTAAGATACGAACGGAATCTCACTGACAGACAAATGTGTGTAGATATTCGGTTAGGTTTTGTATAGAAAATTAAGACAATTGGCTCGCACCTATCAACAGAGCCAAGGAAATGATCTGAAAAAATAAACATAGCTTGATCAAAAGAAAACAAAACAGAAATTACTGATCGTAGTTAAATTTAATTTATTTATTCAATAGCAATGTTCATTGTGTTTGAAATTACAATACAAATATATACCCTATTCAACCTATCGCAGTCCACTGCTGGACATAGGTCTCCCCCATTTTGCGCCAGATATCCCGGTCCTCCGCTTTCCTCATCCAGCCTCCACCAGCGACCTTTCGCAAGTCGTCGGTCCATCGGGCCGGAAGGCGTCCTACGCTACGCTTGCCGAGACGCGGTCTCCACTTCAGAAATCGTCTGCTCCAATGGCCATCGGTTCTGCGACATACGTGACCAGCCCACTGCCACTTCAACTTGCTGATCCGGCGGGCTATGTCGGTCACTTTAGTTCTCTTACGGATTAAATCATTTCTGATCTTATCCCTAAGAGAGACCCCGAGCATAGCTCGCTCCAAAAAACAAATATATACCCAACAACAATTCAATGCAATACAATAAATTCAATTATTACATAAACACAAACATTATTTTAAATTGATCCATATAATTTTAATATATTTATTGTAATTATAATTATTATTCCATTATTAAATTAAAAAATATTATTACAATTCATCAATACTGTAGAAGCACCCCTCAATAAACAAATTGAATAAACAATTTGATTAATATTTTTAGTTTTAAAACATTAAGGAGCGTCGGTAGCTCAATGTTGTGGACTGTTGCCTTCCGATCTGGATGGACCAGGTTCAAATCCCGCCACGTACCAATGCCTTTTTGAATTTTCGAATGTATATGTACTTTTAGCCGACGCTCTTAAGGAAGTAAGGAAACTAGCGCACGCCGCGAAGAGATTAAAGGTTGTGCGTGAAGTCTGCCAATCTGCACTAGGCCCGCGTGGAAGACTACGGCCTATACACCATTTACGAGTAGGCTCGTGCCGCTCGGTGCGGACGTTTATGAGCTGATGAACTTAATTTTGAAGAGATTTATAAATTTCAATCAATGTACATGGACACAGACTGCGGGATTGGTTCACAAGTTCAAAGTCACTCAACGCGCAATGAAGCGAGCTATGCTCGGGGTTTCTCGTAGGGATAAGATCAGAAATGTTTTAATCCGTAAGAGAACTTAAGTTACCGACGTAGCCCGTCGTATTGGTAAGTTGAAGTGGAAGTGGGCTGGCCACATATGTCGCAGAACCGATGGCCGTTGGAGCAGACGAGTTCTGGAGTGGAGACCGCGTCTCGCAAGCGTAGCGTAGGACGCCCTCCGGCCCGATGGACCGACGACTTGCGAAAGGTCGCTTGTGTAAGCTAGATGAGAAAAGCGGAGGTCCGGGATATCTGGCGCAAAATGGGGGAGACCTATGTCCAGCAGTGGACTGCGATAGGTAGAATAGAAAAATAGAAATCAATGTACCCTCATGAAAACGCCTGGCCCATTAATTTTATAGTACAGATTACTTAATAACTTCGTTACGGTTTCCACAAACCAAATATACTAACACCTTTATATACAAGTCACACCTGTTCATACAGAGTTTTGCAATTGTTATTCATTTTCATCATCACTCATTAAAGTCCCACGAGGGGCACGAGCCTACCCGTATGGGTGTGATTAGGCCTTAGTCGTCACGCGGGCCAGTGCGATTGGATGACTTCACACACAACCTTCGAGTCTCTTCGCAGGCGTGCATGAAGGTTTCCTCACCGATGTTTTCCTTCACCGTAAGAGCGTCGATAACGTACATATATTTTCGAAAATTCGAAAATACATTGTACGTGTCGGGATTTGAACCTCAGCCTCCCGGTAGGAAGGCGACAGTCCACACCACTGAGCCACGACGCTCTGCTCTGCAATTGTTATAGACTCGCTAAATATACGCTGGAACCTGCGTAGTACTTGTGTAAGTCGATGACTTGCCTTCGAACTAAATTTAGGTAATCCGGTAGTTTCCACCATCTGCAATAAAATACCAAGCCTTATTTTATAAAAGCGAACCTTTTTTAATATACCGTTTTATTGATCACTTTTGTTTTTTTGCAATATTGTGTTTTAAATATTCTAAAATCAATATATATATATATATGTCATAAAAAGGACGTCAACGTCAACACAATTCATTGACGTACCTTTTATGAACTGTCAAAAACGTTTCCACATATTTTGAATGGGACTATTGAGTTTTTTAGCACGTGTAGGGACGGTCAAGACGCTCACCTGATGCTAAGTGATACACCTGACCATGACAGAGCGGCATTGATGGAGATCAACAACTGATAGACAGTTATCCTCCACCAACGCCGCTCTGCGCCTGACCCGAGACAACAGTTATATTTATATAATATTTATTAACTCCATATAATGCAGCGCCTTAGCCAAAAGATCAGCGCACTTGACCACGGAGCATATAACGGTCTATCAGTTGTTGGTCTCCTTCACTGCCGTTCTGTCATGGTCAGGCGTATCATTTACCAACAGATGAACGTCCTGACCGTCCTGTACACTAATAACATAAAAAATAAAATTCTTTTATATTAAAACCTGTAAATTGTATGATTAAATCACTGAGTTGTTAACCCCACCATGAAGTGTGGTAAGTAAAATCATGTCACCTTGACTTAACAATTGTTCTACTAACATTTAAGCTAAGTACTTAAGACGTAATTTAACTCCGTGTGGGCTGAATGGAATTCTATTTGAGAGCCTGGGATTGTTGATTTCTTATTTGAACGTCTGAATGTAAGTTAATGGGTTGTTGTTTGTAGTTTTTGACATAAATGGACTAACGGAGCGTTAATAATCTAGAAGTGTTGGAGTAAGCGTAAAAGATTTCGGGTGAGAACAAACATTATCTTTCAATAAATTCAAGCATTTTAAGTTTCAACTAAAAATATTTCTTCTAGATTCGCAAATGACGTGACTTAGGCGTATCTCCAAATCTATTTCGGTCTTTTATATTTTTCTATTTACATGGTTTTCCTCTTGCTTCACATATATTGTATATAACCGGGTATATATGAATATTATACATCTGTACGTATTTATTTACATATATGCATATTAGCAAGATAAGATAAAAATTCTTTATTGTATATGAGAAAAAAACATACAACACAACAAGTATCAACAAAAGACAAGTACAAAGTAGGCGGCCTTATTGCCAAGGTAGCAATTTCTGCCAGGCAACCCTAGGATGGAAGAAAAATGTTTATAGGTAAGCGGGCTAGTGCAAAACGAATCAAAAACTTAATCTAAATGCATAGGATTCTCAGTATTGTCAGGGCTCAATGTAAAGAAAATTGTTGTAAGTGCCTTTCCATTTTCTAGGTATTATACACCTAGCCAGAATAACTGTATTCACTTATTGAATACTCTTTTATATAATTTAACATATAGTCATAGTGACAAGTTTATGTTTTTTGACATAAACAAATTTATAGAAAATAAGTTTATTTTGACTGGCAAAACTTTTTATTTGCCTTATAAAATAAAAAAGAAACTAGCTACTTTGTTAGCGTTTAACATTAAAAATTTATTTATTCAGACTTTGGAAGATGTTCCAAGTAATTTAAATTATATAATAAGACAATAGAGGACTTCTCTGGCAAACCGGTGACAAAGGAAAATCCCAACTGCCTTAAAATTATTCATCAGAATATTCAGGGGTTTTCTGGAAAGGAATTAGAATTAGAATTATTTTTAAATAAAATGAATGTTGACATACTATGTATTACCGAGCACTGGTTAAAGCAGCATGAACTAATTATTAGTATTGATAACTATATGGTCAGTAGTTCGTTTACTAGGAAATCGGCTATTAGAGGCGGGTCACTAATATTATTTAATAATAAAATTAAATTTAAAGAGCGTAAAGATGTGGTGTCGCTTTCTGTGGAACGAACTATTGAACTAGCGTGTGCAGAGCTGGAGCAACATGTAATCGTTTGTGTGTACAGGCCTCCATCAGGGAATTTTAATGTATTTGAGACTACTATGGAAGAAGTATTAAGAAAAATAAGTTCATCTAGTAAAAAAGTTATTGTTTGTGGTGATTTTAACATTAACATTTTAGAAAATTCACCAAATACTGTTAGGTTTCTAAATCTTTTTAAATCATTTAATTTAATTAATCTTTTTAATGAACCTACAAGAATTACTTCAATCTCGGCCACTTGTTTAGACAACATTTTTTGTAATTTTGATATAAATGACAAGAGTATAATAAATTTCATTAATTCTGATCATAGCGGACAGATGGCATCGTTTGAGCACCGTCTTGCCCCAACTTCATGTAATTTTGTTTGTCGGCCAATTACAACATATCGCATAGAAAAATTTAAGGAAAATATATCTAGCAAGTTGCCTTTATTAACTTATAGTAATGAAAATGTCGATGAACATTATAATAAATTATTTAGTGTAATTGAAAAGGAATTTAATGGTACATTTCCAAAAAAACATGTCAGATTAAATACTTTAAAATCTAAATTTAGCGACTGGGCCACTACTGGTATTTATACAAGTAGAAAAAAGTTATTTGAATTGTATGATGTTAAGGCTAATACTAATGACCCTGTTATCATAGAGTATGTTAGAAATTATTCAAAATTATTCAAAAAAGTTTGCGCAGTAGCTAAAGCTAATTATTTTAAAAATAAAATAATCAATGCTACTAATAAAAGTAAAGTTTCGTGGAATATCATCAATAAGGAGACTTGTAAAAATAAAACACAAGATAACAAGATCTCACTGAATATTGATGGCAGGAGTCTTGATACTGACTCTCAGGTGGCAGATGCATTTGAAAAGTTCTTTACTAATATTGCTGTCACTGTAACTAGTAAATTAAATTCAAATCCTCATCTTGCTGTTTCTCTCCTCAAGTCACATGTTGATGAGTGCAAAACGTCTTTTAGATTTACACATGTAAATGCAGGGATAATCATTAGAACTTTTAAAGAGTTAAATATTAAAAAAACAGAGGATTTATGGGGACTCTCTACAGAAATACTTAAAAATATAATTATATGTATTGCTCCTCACTTAGCTGTTATTTTTAATCAGTGTGACCAGGGCAAATTTCCAAATTTGATGAAATTCAGTAAAATCATACCTTTATTCAAATCTGGAGAAAAGAGTGACCCGTCTCACTACAGACCTATCTCTATTCTCCCAGCTCTAAGTAAGATATTTGAAAAAATTATATTTAATCAATTATTGTCTCATTTCAACGTAAACAAACTATTACATAGCAATCAATTTGGATTTACTAAAGGCAGATCCACTACTGATGCAGGAGTGGCACTAATGAAACATATTTTTGAGGCGTGGGAAAATAAGCAAGATGCTATAGGAATATTCTGCGATCTATCGAAGGCATTCGATTGCGTTAACCATAATACTCTCCTCATGAAGTTGAAGCATTACGGTGTCGATAAGGACGCTCTTAATTTAATACAATCATATTTAACGAATAGAGTCCAAAACGTACATGTCGGAGAAACAAGTTCCAGCGGAGCCCTTTTATTGATGGGCGTTCCCCAGGGCTCAATATTGGGACCTTTATTATTTTTAATTTATATAAATGATCTACCTTATTATACTCAAAACCTATGTGAAACTGTATTATTTGCTGATGATACATCTCTTATATTTAACGTGGATAGACAAAAAGAAACTTTTGACGATGTAAATACTACACTTTCTCAGGTATTACATTGGTTTACGACCAATAATTTACTTCTTAACTCTAAGAAGACCAAATGTATTAAGTTCACAATGCCTAATGTAAGGCAGGTAGATACTTTCATCACTTTGGATGAAGGACCCATGGAAGTAATAAATTCAACCGTTTTCCTGGGTATAAAATTAGACGCAAAATTGCAGTGGGGTCCCCATATTGCGGCTTTGGCAGGAAGGCTTAGTTCCGCTGCATATGCTGTAAGGAAGATAAGAAGTCTCACTGATATTGAGACTGCAAGACTTGTGTATTTTAGCTATTTTCACAGCGTGATGTCTTATGGTCTACTTTTGTGGGGGTCTGCTGCTGATCTACAAACAATTTTTGTATTGCAGAAAAGATCCATCCGTGCCATATACGGCCTTAAATCACGTGACTCACTAAGGGAATTATTTAAACAAATAAATATTTTAACATTACCGTCTCAGTACATTCTAGACTGCGTCATCTATGTACACAAAAATTTACATGTATTTTCAAAAAAGTCAGATAATCATAGTTTGAACACTAGGAACAAACACAAACTTGCCGTTCCAAATCTTAGATTGCATAAGGTTGGGAACTCATTTGTGGGATTAAGCATTAAAATATTTAATAAGCTACCACAAAATGTAATTGATTTACCCCTGCATAAGTTTAAGTCTCATGTAAAGTCTATTTTAATAAAAAAAGCTTACTATAGTGTTGAAGATTATATAAATGATAAAAACTCATGGACATGTTGATTTCCACGCCTGCACTACTTTTGTTTTTTTTTGTTGTCGTCTATTTAAATTTATATAATACTTAACTGCTTAATAGTACTTTTGTAGATTATTATATTTTTACCAATACATAATACGATAAAAATTGAAAATATAATTTGCTTTATATAATTATTTTGATTACAAATGAATCTGTATTCAACAATTTTTTTGAAAAGAGTAACTACTGAGTTTCTTGCTGGTTTCTTCTCAGTGGAAAACTACCTCCCGAACCAGTGGTAGCTTCATTTGACATTCATAAGTGTTCTTTAAGGACCTAAACTGAATAAACACTTTTCATTTCATTTTCATTTCATAGTTACAAAACAATATTACATAAACTAAGTACACATTACTACATAAATAATTATACAAAAAGCTAATAAATATTAACCAATAATAATAAAATAATAGTACTTATAATATAAAGTTCCTTTCCCACAGGTCTCACTGAAAATCAGAGAAGCAACATCGATTAGGAAATGCGACATACACTGAACTGTTTTAGCTTCAAGTTAGCTTAAGATTTGATTGTTAAATTGATGCGACAAATTAAATATTTTCTTTCTTTACTTCCTTTAAAAATACTTTTTTTATTATAATATCTATTTTTTTTGCCGCAGTTTCGTTGTTGGTCGCAGTCGTAGCAGATGGCCTCGGCTAACGATCTCACAAGTCAAGCAAATAACTTAGAAAATATACATATATCAAATGTATATTATATTATCTCAGTTACACAAATGTAAGCCGAAGGTATTTTAGCTAAGTTTAGCAAAAATTAACTATAGGCGGTAAGATGTTGTTTTTACTACAAATAACTGTATATTTGGTAATAACATCTCTCACTTTAATTACATTCTTGTCGCAAAGTAACGAATTTTGTTATTTCTGGCATCAAAAACAGATATAATATTAAGCCTTATTCATACTTCAATAAGCTTCAATATCGCTTGTAACTAAACAAGATTGATTGCAATTACTTTTACTTAAGTGTAAATGTGTTGAGAAAAATTCTAAGTAATTCTATTGTTTATGACCTCAAAGTGTCATGGCGTAATGACTAATGACATTATGCCGCCATGTTTGAAAATAATTTACTAGGTGACAGGTCTAGTACTGAGTCGTCTAGGTAGGTACCACCGCAGTGCCAATGAAATACCAGTGTTTTCACTTCTCTGTTTGCGCACTTAGCTAGGACCTAACAACGGTGTTCTCGGGTCAGGCGCAGAGCGCGTTGGTGGGATAACTTCTATCAGTTGTTATCTCCATCAGTGCCGCTCTGTCATGCACGTGTATCACTTAGCATCAGTGGCGTCTTTGACCGTCCCCTACACGTAACTAATAGTGGAAACGTTTTTGACAGTTCATAAAAGGTACGTCAATGAATTTGTTGACGTTGACGTCCTTTTTATACATATATATTATAGTCTAGGTCATTCCGCCCTGTACGGCTAACAGTCAACACGCTCATCTTATTAGTCCGAGTCATAAAATCTGAATGAGCATAAAATTGTATGTTCGTACATATTTAGTATCAAAATAAAGCTGAATAAACCTGGAAACTACTGATCTAATTAACTTCTGTGTGTTAAGTGGTTAATGAGTTATGACCTAGAAGAACATACCGTGCAAATTTCAAATACCTAACGCGTCGCGACGCAAAATAACGAAGCGCTCGCACCGGGATCAACGCATCTCGAATCCATACCTACCCTCTTCACCTAGCAATCACGCGCGTCGTGCGAACGACCTATCTGGTGCGCGTACATCGTATAGACACAGTATTTCCCTGTTTTTGTTATAAACAAAATGAATTGCGCGGGTTTCTTCAGTATCAGTGGAGAGAGTCCATATATGTACAGCAGACACTGTTGAAGTATTTCATAAATCCTGCGCTAACATTTTGAACTAACACTGGTCAACTGAACTATGGATTTGCCCAGATTGTCGGCGATGGCTAAAAGAGGTGACAACACTGACACACCCGTCCGCAAAATGTACCCTCCGTACTAAATGTAAAACATCCCAAATTCGCCCCTTCTAACTCGACCCCAACGAATCTGAACACGATCGCCTCGAAATCCGACTCATGCGACAAGAGTGATAAAAATGCAGTCGGATTTTGCGAATGGTTTGATACAATACTTACCAAATACTGATTATATACACGATTAAATCCTTGGAAGAGACTAAAAAAGAAAACGAGGATCTCAAAACGCAAGTTGCGCAATTACAAGACCAACTTAACAAATACGTCATTCCTCCTGCTCTGAACTGAAATCAATGCCTATTTGAAACACCAAACGAAATCCTTACCAT
>PQWD01004866.1:0-124980 GCA_019425675.1 Leucinodes orbonalis | reverse complement strand
GGAGGAGACCCATGTCTAGCAGTGGACTGCAACAGGTTAAAGAGAGAAATAAAGAGACTCATACTATAGATAATAATAAATTTTGATAACTCAAACTTCTTATACTTCGAGAAATCATTAGAGGAGGCCTTCGTTTAGCAGTGGACTAGACTGCAAGGATGATGATCTCAGTCTACAATACAGGACTAAACTGACAACAAATCAAAGTTGTTGAAGAAGGTATGCGATAGACCATTATTTAAATTATGAAACTTATTTATTTTTCGCTAAATCTGTGATCGATATTTGAAAGGAGAGTCACTCACTGACGCACTTTCGAGTAAGACACAAAATTTCGAGTCATCGATGAGTAACGTAAAATCGTATAGGCAACATCACTTAATAAATATATCGTCGGTCGGCTAAGCTAAGCTTGTATTATAGGAATTGTACCTTAAAAACGGAAAAACTTACTTACATATTTTTTTAGTTACGTTATTAAACATTAAAATCCGCAGACTTTAGAACAAAAATTTTCATATTTACCATTACGAGTATATCAATGATAATATATTGATAACGCTACGTTATTGCATTTTACTTGTCCGGGTACCTAACATATAAATATACCTACATGCCTGAATCACCTAAAATATTAGGTCATACATTAACGATAAAAAAATGACATGTCCGGATGATTTTTATCGATGGCCGCTTCCTAAATCCCCTCACCTCACCCACCTCTAAAATGGGGGGAAAGTTTGTAGGAAGTTCTGAATCACCTTTCTGCTAACTATGATATTAAGTCATAGTCACGATTATAGATGGCCGCTTCCTCATTCCCTCTCTCTCTGACGCTCACCTGATAGTAAGTGATACACCTGATCATGACAGAACGACCTTGATGGTGACCAACAACTGATAAACAGTTATTTTTCTCCATTAACGCCGCACTGTGCCTGACACCCGAGGCAACAGATGTTAGGTCTCTTATACCCGGTAATTTCACTAGCTACAGTGCCCTCAACCCGAAAAACAGAAGTGCAGAACATTTTTGCCTGGACGATATCTGACACTGCGGTGGTATCTACCTAGACGACTCAGTACCGAGTCTACAATCTTTCTAAAATGGGGGGTAGAAGTTACCATGGAGCTTCTCTGAATCACCTTTCTACTGTTTAAAAATAAGTCATCAAAGTATAGTCACTCAAGATAATAATTTTGTCATAATATGACTATCCGTATGATTTTAAGGTAGAAAGCTACAACTTTTTCAAACTAATTCTCTCTCTCTCTCTCTCTCTTCAACCTATCGCAGTCCACTGCTGGACATAGGTCTCCCTCATTTTGCGCCAGATATCCCGGTCCTCCGCTTTTCTCATCCAGCTCCCACCAGCGACCTTCTGCAAGTCGTCGGTCCATCGGGCCGGAGGGCATCCTACGCTACGCTTGCTAAACTAATGTTTATTACTAACATATTTTATAAGGAAAATTTATACTAACAGATTTGTATTTTTTGGATCTGAGTTATCTGAATTAAGAATTATTATAAAAAATTGCGTCCCCTTTGGTTTCCGCTCGATAGATGTACTCACCTATAATGACATTTCATTATGATTTTAAAAGCAAAATTAATTTAAATATGTAAAATTTGTTGGTGATCTTACCTATTAAATTAAACTTCACGACACCAGAGCCAACACATGCTAGGTCTCTTAAATAAATAAAGCTCACGCATTGGTCCCAGAGGGGTAGGCAGAGATGATGGAACGTCACTTTGCGCGGTCCTGACATACTTCCGTAGCTTCATTTACATCCATCAATCTTTTCATACAAGCTCTTTTACTTGGGACCCCAGTCGCTTGACCAATTGGTCAAGGTAAGTCTCTTATACCCCGTAATTTCACTAGCTACAGTGACCTCATCCGAAACACAAAAGTGCATAACACTCCCGTTTCACGGGATGATATCTGGCACTGTGGTGGTACCTACTTAGACGACTCAGTATCGAGTCTACCACCTAGCAAATCTATATCGCAATTTCCAGCCTGTGTTTGAAATATAAGAAGAATGTGTTTATAGCTGTCGTTTTTAGTTATCCCTACATATATCTCTATCTGGTGACGAACCCAGAACCCTTGGTGTAAGAGCCGATGTCTAAACCATTCCATCAAAATAACAATCAATTGCGTAGTTTTTAGGATATAATTATGTAAAACGATAAACAGCAGTAAGCGACCTTGTTTCTACTATGGGACGATATCTGGCACTGCGGTGGTAACATTGAGGTACATATTTAAATCTATGGGTGGTACCTACCTAGACGACTCAGTATCGAGTCTACCACCTAGTTTATTGAAATCCCCCTTAAGTATCCAATAAAGCGAGGGTCAGATCGAGTTGCCCACGCATATCACCGTATTGAAGTCCCCCTAAAGTATCCAATGCATATACTGTTACCTAGTTACCTTACGACTGTTTACTAACTATTAAGTTCCGTCATGTGTCTAATCGCTCGCCTAGTTACTGGATAAACAAAGGGAGACCTATTTTTAGTCGTTGTTGGTTCAGTATGACAGTTATTTCGGTAGGTCGCTGTCTTGAATGTTTGACCTTCGGTTCCTTGTATAAGGTGTGTTTTTGATCATTTTACAGAATTCAACCTATGGCAGTCCACTGCTGGTTATAGGTCTCCCCAATTCACAGAATCCTAGCAGAGTATAAGCCTGGAGAGCAACATCTTCTGTTGATTTTTAACAGGCTTATATTATCTTTACTGGTACTTATTATATAAAAAAGTGTGTATGACGGTCAAGCCGCTCACCTGGTATGTGATATACCCACAGATTTCCCAATACAGGAGATGGGGCAAGCCGCGTTTTTAAGTGTGACAAATGTAAGCTCAACGAGCATACACTGACTGCCAGTTTACGCTCTGTGAGACGAGTCAAGACGCACGAATATTAGAAGAAATTACCGTTTTTTCCCAAAATGCCATCCTGTGCAATTGTAACATGCCATCATTGCAATGAATCAGTAAATTTACCAAGAAATATAATAACTTTTCACAGGTAAGAACCGAAAAGAAATTGCGACACTGGGACTGCCTATAAACTTGGCGGCTTGTCCAGTCTCATTGTATATTCGGATGTCTGTGGATATACCTCACCACGACATAATAGCATTGAAGGAGACTAATGGTTATCTTAATCAATATAATAATAAAAAACGTTTATTTAGTGTTTTTTTCATAAGTACATGTGCATATAAAAGAAATCAATTATAAGTACTTAGACTAATAATATGAAGTTAAACAATCAACAATGACACTAAATTGGTCGCCACTCAGCTTATAATGTAGAGGTGCCTGCAAGACAACTCTACGCTGTTCTTCCGTGGAAACCAGTACAATTTCAAGAACATAACTGTGCGCGCAGCGCAATCATCAGACCTACATTGTACATTTTTTACATAAGATATAAACCATAAATATCTCATCAGTATTGACATCTTACCTCCTTTATTTCGTAGCTTTCATCATCAGCTCATTAAACGTCCACCCACCAAGGAGCACGAGCCTACCCATATAGGGTGATTAGGCCTTAGTCGTCCACGCGGGCCCAGTGCGGATTGGACGACTTCACACACAACCTTCGAATCTCTTCGCAGGTGTGCATGAAGGTTTCCTCACGATGTTTTCCTTCACCGTAAGAGCGTCGGATAACGTACATATATTTACGAAAATTCGAAAACACATTGGTACGTGGCGGGATTTGAACCGCAGCCCTCCCGGTAGGAAGGCGACAGTCCACACCATTGAGCCACCGACGTAGCTTTATTTGTTTTAAAAAGTCATAGCTGGAACTTGCGTACGGGCACAGATAATACAATATCGGGGAATAGAAAGTGTCATGAATTCGCCTAAACTATTCAGCAAAATACGCAGGAACGGATCGTGAATTTAAGGGGCCCTACCACAGACATCAGAATATACATTAGACTGGACAAGCCGCCAAGTTTATAGGCAGTCCCAGTGTCGCAATTTCTTTTCGGTTCTTACCTGTGAAAAGTTATTATATTACTTGGTAAATTTACTGATTCATTGCGATGATGGCATGTTACAATTGCACAGGATGGCATTTTGGAAAAAAACGGTAATTTCTTCTAATATTCGTGCGTCTTGACTTGTCTCACAGAGCGTAAACTGGTAGCCAGTGTATGCTCATTGAGCTTACAGTTGTCGCACTTTAAACGCGGCTTGCCCCATCTCCTGTATTGGGAAATCTGTGGGCCCTACTGAGGGGCCTATCAACTAATAGTGACGTCAAAAAACTGTGTAATTATGATTTATGATTGCTGTAAATTCTTTATTGACAGCAAAATATATTACTTAAATCTACCCAACTATTAATTTTACAAAAGGCGGCCTTATTTCTGTGGTAGCAACCTTTGAATGAGAGAGATACCGAATCGCCTATTGTTTTGAGAGGGGTCCCTAGTAACCTCGGGGCCCTGGGCTGCAACCCAAGTAGCCCTTAACATCCGGCCCTGAAACTACGCACAATATTAATTGTGATATTAGAATAGACACATTGATCGGCGAGAGGAATGTCCTAGGGTGCTAATAAACTTGATTGCTCCACAAATAAAGCGGTATATCGACTAATTAGCCGGCACAATCGACGCGTTATCAAATTACTGACGTCAGCTACCAATTTAGCTGGATGTTTCTGTGAGTGATGGATAACTAAGGTTTGACGACCCATTTGGTGTTGCGGTTGAGAGGTCGGCCGCAACACTAAGGGTTCCGGGTTCGATCCCCGGGCAGTACAAACATTTGTGTGCATGAACATGTCTGTTTGTAATGGTCTGGGTGTTTTCTATGTATAATATGTATGTATTTACAAAAAAAAATGTATACATGTATGTTTATCCGTTGTTTCGTACCCATAATACAGGCTTTACGCTTAACTTGGGGCTAGATGGCGCTGTGTGATTGTCAGTAGATATTTATTTATTTATTTATAAGGTAATTTAGATGACTCCGGACTGTTTATAACACAATGCTCTAATTTCTATTTAACATTCTATTTAACAACTCATTATTACATCAGCATCATCATCATTAGCTCATTATATCGCACCTTTCATATTATAGGGGCACAATTCGAAAAACATGATTGTTGGGAAAACGCGTTTGAAGATTCTTGAGCGCTTCTGTTCTCCCAAATTAGTCATAAAGAAATTAAAATATTAATTGCAAAATAATAGAATATTATAAGAGTATGTCCGCTAGTTATGAATTACTTATCGAATATTAAGTTTATCCCAGCAATATTGAAACGCCACACTTTACTCGGAAATATGGAAAAGGCATAAACTTAGTTTTTGCGGCTTCATTGCACGTTCTATCAAGAGCGTCATGTGTTGATTTTGGGCCCGTTTATAAATAAAACTTTAAAATGCAATTTTTGAGATGTGCTCCTATAGTATGAAAGGTGCGAATTATGTCCCCACCGAGGGGCACTAGCCTACCCGTATAGGGTGTATAGGCCTTAATCGTCCTTAGACTTCACGCACAACTTTTAAATCTCTTCACAGGCTGCAAAGGTTTCCTTGCGATGTTTCATTCACCATAAGAGCGTCGTATAAACGTACATATAATTTCGAAAATTCGAAATACATTAGTACGTAGCGGGATTTGAACCTGCGCCCTCCGTATTGGAAGGCAGCAGTCCACAGTTCCACACCAATGAGCCACCGACGCTCCAAAATTAGTGAAGGATAATTGGGTAAAAAAAAATATTTAATGGATTTTTGAAAAAATACAAAGCATAGAATTGGGTGGTAAGCTTTACTTGGGCGAAGGCTTCATATATTCTAACGATATAGTGTAAAGCCTGCATAATTAGTTTTTGTGTTTTGATATCGTCCAGTGCAATGTCTTTATTACGTACCACGTATTAACAGGTAATTTTTTTATTTTTATTGATTAAAATAAAAACCCTTGAAACCTAAAAAAGATAATAAAAAATATCTGTCGAACCAGAAAAGATTATATTGGTGTCCAGTATTATTTCATCGCAAAATCACATATGAACACAAAAAAACACAATCTTTGACAGCACTAAGAGCTGTCAGCGAAACTAATGTTTGATCTGATTATTTGAATTATCTATCAAGTTCCGAGGGAAAACTAGCGGCTCAGTAATTTATTACATCTCATCTCAGTAGAAAGCAGCCAATAAATTGATATTCATGGTCACTGGATTGGATTTATTGCATTTCAGAATCTACGCTATTAACATAGCGGTGCTTGCAGATTACTTTATAAACAGTAATGTGGTCTAGATCGGAAGCCAACTGAAGATGTATTGCTTTTTATGTCATAATGTGAACGGGACGGTCAGTTCGTTCACCTGGTGGTAAGTGATACTCCTGACCATGGCAGATGCAGTGTTTTAAGGAAAATTAATTTCCTTAAACACTGCCCTGCGCCCGTCACCCGAAGTCATTTGTTTCCGACAGAAAATATCCGCTCCCGTCACCCGCGAGGACAGATGTTAAGTCTTATGTAAGGTAATTGCACTAGCTGCACAAGTGCATAACACTCCTGTCTTTCGGGACGATATCTGGCACTGCGGTGGTAGCTACCTAGACGCAGGACAGTGCTGTTTTTTTTAAATACTGCTCTGTCTCTCATGGTCAGTCGTCACTTACCATCAGTTGAGCGAGCTGACCGTCCCGATCCATCTATAACGTAAAGAATGAGTCTTCCGAATAGTGTTACCAGGTCCGATTTGTTTAAAAACGGGACATTTGTATTAATTGATTTGACATTTTATATTAAGATTTGACATTAATTTTATTAACTATTTGAAATAACACTTGTAATTAGACATTAATTTTATAAACTCTTTTGACATATCAGTTCATTATACTTGTGTTACAATACAGTGCTAACATAAAGATTTTTTTATATGTGTTTAATATTGTTGGAAATGCAAAATGCAATGTTGTATAGAGCACATCATATTATTACAATTAAATTTAAAATTTGTACGCCTCATATTGACAAGACATAGTGTAACATTATTTCTCATGACGCTTACCAACTGTTAACATATTTTTACCACCCGTGCCTTACAAATAAATGCGTATTATTATTATTTATTATAAAATAATCGGGATTTAACATTGCAGACACCTAGCAACACTATTTGAGATAGAACACAGAAATCGGCTTTGTTAAAGAATTAACAAACTCATTGAGCAATACACGTTTTAATAAGGATGCAAATGGTCGCGGCACTCATTTAAGAGGGCATCGTCAGTCATTAAGAGGTCCATTAAGAGTTGTTTGTATGCCGTAGGTGCGATCGAGGGACGATGGGTGAACCCACAATACAAACTTAGAGTTACGAGTGTTATCCTCTTTAACATCAGTCAAACAAACGCTTAGATAAACCACTAACCACTAACTGATACATAATCACGAACTAATATCAACCAAAAAATGTCCGAGTCCCTTGACACATACGTTGACCTATTGTTATACTAATGACATAAAATTATTTATAATAATTTTGACCCTAAGGCGTCATTAAAAGGGTACAAATCAAACATCATTCGCATTGATATGTAGCGAGCGACGTGATTAAGAATTAAAATTTTGCCCAACTGACGCGATGAGTAAAATTTCGCCGCGGACTCTTTTTGAGAGAGTGCATGTACATAGTTAATATATTGTTTATTTAAGACCAAATGATTTTTATCCTTTAAGGTATAGGTAAGATATAAATACACTAATATGGTGTTATAGTTGAGATTCAACTATTAGACCAAGGTTCCGGGTTTGATCCCCCAGCAAGACCTACATTTGTGTGTATTATTTTCCTAACATAATCTATGGAATACATAATACATGGATTTCCATACAAAAACTGCCCGAATTTGACACACTGTTCTTGTAAGCGAGACTCCGTCTGTATTTTTTATACGTCCTTGTACTATTATAATTTTTTAATGAAATTATAGCATTCGGTTCATTCTTTTTCCTAAGAGTCAAATATTTCGTCTTAATTCCGTACAATATCCTCGCCATACCGGATGCATACCTTTTAGGATCAATTTGAAGGAATTTAAGTATAATGCACTTCTCTACTTATTTGCGTAACGGTAATCCGGGAGATGTTAAACAAGTTGCGCTTCAGGTTGTCCCAACGGATGGGTAAGAAAATGAATTAAATTTTAAACGCCATTAAGTGCTTTTTTCGTGATATTAATTGATCAGGCCGGTCAATTCGCTTATTTGATGGTAAGTGACACACCTGACCATAAAAGATATAGTGTTGATGGAAATTAATAACAGTAGGTAGTCATAATTTTCCTTAAACACTGCCCTGCGTCCGGTAATTTTACTAGCTACAGTGCCCTCATCCCGAAACACGGAAACACTTCATTGCCTAGGACGATATCTGGCACTGCGGTGGTACCCACCTAGACGACTCAGTACCGAGTCCACCTAGTTTACACAACAGTTTTAGTGCTTGTATTTATCGTATGTAACTAAACTAACTGTTCTCATATTAAAAGTGGACGAAACGACAAGCTTGGTCACTTGATGGTAATTGACACGCCTGCCCGTTGTTGGCCGGCCTATGTTCTAATTGATTGTCCGGTTGATTTCATTGGTCCTAAAATCAATTAAATCAGAAATAATGTAGGAAAGCCATTGTTCAACAAAAAATATTATGCTGCAATGATGATGAGGCCTGACGGACTGACGACTTGCGAAAGTCGCTGGTGAGGCTGAACGAGGAAAGCGGAGGACCGGATATCTGGCGCAAAATGGGGTGACCTATGTCCAGCAGTGGACTGCGATAGGTTGAAGAGAGATGATGATATTATCTCGTCAAACTTCAGTAGGAAATTGGGCACAACCCTATAATCGTAGCACCTCAATTGTTCCGATGCATAACCAATACTAATTCACGCCATATAAAGATCACGGACGTGTTTACATGTTCATAGCTGCGTGTTAAATGCACTTGTATACAATAGCGGTGTATGCAGAAATAGTGCATCGATGCACGCACCACATTGCTGTCAGTCACGGACAATGAAGGATATAATGCAAGTTATATTTAGTTGCTTTTCGAACTGTCTAAAATGCAAATAAAAATAACTTTACTGAAAAAATAATAATAAATATCCAGAGACGCCACGAATGCAATTTTCGAAATTTAGAATACGTAATTTATTAACGTTTATCCGACGTTCGTACGGTGAAGGAAAACATCGTGAGGAAACCTAAGTACGCACTACAATGAGATTCAAAGGTTGTGTTGCGTGATGTCGGCCAATCCGCACTGAACCCGCGTCGACGACTAAGGCATATACCACCTATACGGGTAGGCGTGTGCCCCTCGGTAGGGACGTTTAATGTGCTGAGATGATGATGATGAAAATCCGTACTAAGCCTCTACTAGTAAGCGCGCATGTTTTCCTTGATCGTAAGAGTGTTGAATAAAACATATAATTTCGAAAATTCGAAAAGACATTGGTACGTGCGGGGTTTGAACCTCCGACCTCCAGATCGGAAGCAACAGTCCACACCAATGAGCCACCGACGCACCTTATATTCTTCTCATCTGTCGTCACCACACGAGTTAAGGTAATATTATAATAAGGTATTGAACTCCTTATCCCGCACAGCTATGGGACTGTGGGAAGGCCTGTACCCTGCATAATGGCTTAATAGTATTAAACTATCGGAATGACACTCAGACCTACAGTATCATCAAGCAAGGGCAATGACGCAAAAACCCGGCCACTCATGTCTCATGAAAATAAACATTCAATAGTTTTTTTCTCATCGCATCCGCCGACGGATTGTTAGAGGGTTGACTCATATTGCAATTCGCTTTGGTCCCGAAGATTTGTCTGTTTATTTTGATATTTGCTTACAGTAAGTTATATTTGTTCTGAATATGGATGAAATAATTTAAAGCGACAGGGTCCGATCACCGGACCAGGCACATACTGAGTGGGTCCAATTACTTTGGACATCGTAGCACAGTGAAATTATCATTATACTGTCTTTTGTTATACTTGTGCAAAAATAATACATTATTTCTTTATTCCTTTCTTACTTCTTTAAATAAAATAAGTAGACGTTAAACTGACAATATTTTATGAGCGTCTTAAAAAAGTGTTGGCAGAGAATGGATGCAAAAATCAAATTACACATATATTTTCAAATATATCTTTATTATCATCATCAGCCGATAACGTTCCACACTTGCACAGGCTTTCCCGCAGTGCATGGAATAATAAGTTTTATTTTTGAAGTAATCTTTTAGTCTCTTAAATTACAAATACTTTATCTATATTATTGAAGATTCAAAAAAGGATTTTCAAGAAGGCCGCCACTTACTACGCGTTTCAATTTGTTACAAATTCGGTTTTAAAATGATTATGTCAAAAATTATTTCTACACATTTCTATGGCATAACCATATATGACGTCATGGATTTAGGTAGTACATTGACGCACTGTTTTAACTTTTTTTTGTTTTGTAGTTAAGGTTTAATTTTATATTTAACACCCAGTCAACATCTTTATTAAAGTAGAAATTTTCCTTTAAGGTAGAACTTTACATAGCAGCGGAATGATTCAGACGACGATCCTAAATGAAAATTTCTTTAAATATCAGACTCAGCAAATTTATTTGTTCATAAATCAAAAGATTACCTGACTCATAAAACGTACACAAGTGTTTGAATTAAGAACACGTGCTTAACAAAAATTAACCAAATCCTTCACTTTTCCAGAAATTCGAATGAAGACTCCAGATGGCCAGCGAATAATGAAAAAAAGTAAATGTCAATAATTGTGTTCCAAGTTCAAAAGGAATAGTGATGTGCTGATTGTTTAACGATTATGAATATTTCGAATATGGATGGGTGTAATACGAGTATAGTATACGTACAAAATCAACATTACCCCGCGCCGACCATACTGGCTGCAGTATGAGTGCTCCTATTCAGCACACGTCGTGTGGTCTTGGATGTTGGTAAGTTAACACTGTTTTGGAAAATTATATGTCTTGTAATGGAGAAGACGCAGCAGTCCTTTTCTTCTCTTCTTCTTCAACCTATCGCAGTCCACTGCTGACAGGTTACCTCTATTTTACCTAGATATCCCGGTCCTCCACTTTGCTCATCGAGCCTCCACCAGCGACCTTTCGCAAGTCGTCGGTCTATCGGACGGCGGCCGTCCTATGCTACGATTGCCAAGACGCTCTCTATTACAGGACGTCTGCTCAACAACCATCGGTTCTGAGACATACGTGACTGGCCACTGCCACTTCAACTTGCTGATCTGTCTGGCTATGATGTAACTTTATTCTCTCACGAATAATATAATTTCTGATGTTATCCTGTTGAGTAATTTGAACATGTGAACTAATCCCGCAGTCAATCTGCTAGTTAGTACAGGTCAGGACACAGAATTAATATTATTGATAATATTTATTCTGTGGTCAGACGCTTTGCTTAAAATTTTGTCTTATGTGCCATAGATTAAAAAATGTCCACTGACATTCACACAGCGCCATCTAGCCCCAAGTTAAGCGTGAAGCCTGTATTATGGGTACTAAACAACGAATAAACATACCTATATGATTTTTTGTAAATACATACATATTATATAAAAAACACCACCATTACAAACAAAACATGTTCATGCACAGAAATGTTTGTACTGCCGGGGATTGAACCCGTCTGGACCATTCCACCACACGGTCGTCTTTTATAAACTTTTCTAACAACCATTATTAGGAAGGTTACTAACCCACAGTTAGGCCATTATCTCTTTATCATGCTGTGATGCTACGACACATCACATGAAAAATTGGCCAAGCGCGAATCAGATCCGCCCGTGGAGGGTTCCGCAGCAGCAAGTAACATAAAATTAAATATTTTTATTTACTTAGACACCTACTACAGAGTTAATCTATAAGGGTTCCGTTTTGCATTTGCCACGGAACCCTAAAAACGTATATGTACGTAAATATTGTTTACAATACAGGCTACTCATAGGCTGCCATATTGGTAGGGTCGATGTGTTGTTTACGGTAGTGACGTGCCGCTGATACCGTGTGTCAAAACATCATTATCCAATAACGCTTTCATCGTAATTGAACGGTTTAGATACTAATATTTTTATACTCGTACCTTAGATAAACAATAAACTAATAGATACGCTTACGAAGATATATCAACCAAAAAATATCCGAGCCGCTTGTCCGTTGTTGAGTACAAGCCCTTGTTTTAAATGAGGCTTGATGGCGCTGGGTGAACGTCAGTGGAAGTTTTAGCAAGGTAAATTCATCATCAGCTCATTAAACGTCCCCACCGAGGGGCACGAGCCCACCCGTAAGGGTGAGTAGGCCTTAGTCATCCACGCGGGCCCAGTGCGATGTGCGGCGACTTTACACACAACCTTTGAATCTCTTCGCAGGCGTGTATGAAGTTTCCTCACGATGTTTTCCTTCACCGTAAGAGCGTCGAGTGATTCGTACATATATTTTTGAAAATTATAAAACACATTGGTTACGTGTCGGATTGAGCCCTCCCGGTAGGAAGGCGACAGTCCATATCTATGAGCCATCGACGCTCTCAAGGAAATTAATCAGTATATCAACTCAGACCAATACAATACAGATTAGACATACACACAGATATTGTACTGCCCGGGGATCAAACCCAAAACCCTAAGTGTAACAGCCGACGTCTTAGCTATTACACCATTAGACAAAAGTGTATGCAGATACTTAAATTATTCTATTGCATCTTTCAAGTATTTCCAAAAAGTCCATGGACCTAATATTCATAATTCTAATGCGCTGGTGTACGGCGCTGATCTTTGTACTTCCGTCATTTTGCGAGAATTGCGCTTGTCAATTCGGTTTTTTCCACCATCCGCAATAAAATACCAAACCTTATTTTTATAAAAGCGCACCTTATTTTATATATCGCTTCATTGGTCACTTTTGTTTATTTGCAATATTGTATTTTTAAAAACAATGAAACCAATAAATATTAGGTCAATTGATGATAGTGAACAATGACGTCACATATCAATAATCTCATACAAAGTATATGGAAACGTTCCTTTTTGACAGTTCATAAAAAGTGCGTCAACGATTAGTGATGTCAAATACCTAATTACATTTATTTCGTGAACAATGAGGTTGACTACATAATGACTTTTTGTAAAACTTCACTAATATTAAGCCTATATTATGTAATTGTTTTGGTCCAAATAAAAAAAAGGCTGAAAAAGCATCTGTTGAGTTCTTAAAACCATACAATGATACAGACACATGAAGGGACGGCGTTGTTTTAAATTTAATTGCTCGTAAGGGACGTATAAAAGTGTTCGCTAATCGGGGCTGATGCCCTTCGCACAAAGGCCCATTCAGTCCCTTAGTACCAAAGATGCTGGTATATCATTATGGGTATTCAATCACTGAGCGTCGGTGGCTCTTTGGTGTGAACTGCTGCCTTCCAACCTAGGGGATGTTCAAATCCCGCCACGTACCAATGTGTTTTCGAATTTTCGAAATTAAATGCTCTGCATGTTCTTTCTCATTGTAAATAATAAATAAATATCCACTGACATTCACACAGCGCCATCTAGCCCCAACATAAGCGTGAAGCCTGTATTATGGGTACTAAATAACAGATAAACATACTTACATTTTTTTTTGTAAATACATATATATTATACATAGAAAACACCCAGACCATTACAAACAGACATGTTCATGCACACAAATATTTGTAGTGCCCGGGGATCGAACCCGTAATAGCTGACGTCTCAACCTTTACACCAAATGGGTCGTCAAAATATTCAATTTGTATACCCATTTGATACTACATCCATAGCGGCCCTGTCAAACTAACTCACGCATAAATGGGCTAGCTAACATTGCAGTAATTGCATCGACCCCTCGATTGCTTTGCGGCCCTTGTCAGTTTTAATGGTCATGTCACGTGGTCCAAGCAATTAAACGCATGATAAGGAATGAATGTAAACACGAAAATAGACTGGGGGTTAATTGAAAATAGGTGCAGTTCTCATAATTTGTAAAGAGGGCAAGAATAAACGGTTATTCCTGTGGCTAAATACAAGAATTTCCTTAACCCTTTTACCGCCATGGATACTTACCTAGAATTTATATTGTGTCTGGATTCCTGGCGTTCAATGGGTTTAACTTAAAAATTAAATCAAAAGACTAAAAAGATATACGGTACATACACGAAAACAAATTTTTAAATTTTTTGGCTGTCTGTTTATTACGGGTCATCTCTGAAATGGTTTGACCGATTTGGACGGGACTTTTTTGGTAGGTAGCTCATGTCATAAGGATAAACATAGGCTTCTTTTATTTTAAACAAAAAAAAACGTTTTATTTAAAATATAAAAATGTATCGCAAGGCGCGCAGCTCTCGCGCGGGCTGCGAGCTTTAACGTGACTTAAGGAAGCGATTTCAGGTTATGTTTCACTGCGAAAAATTTCTTATGCCGTGGGCAACATCAAGGGGCACGCCTAGTTATTAAATAAATACAATTCCCGTTCAGCCCTCGTTTAAACTTATCGCCCCTAGTGAGGGATGCTTTCAATAAAATCAATCAAACTGTCAAGTTTATCGGGCCGATTGGCAAATAGACCTCCCGAGGGATCGTTCGATCGACCAGACCACAAGCGACGGCGTAATCTGCGAATGTCATGTGGCGACATGTGACGGTATATAATGTGAACTTGTTAGTTGATGGAATTGTTGTGTTTTACTTTTAATCTTGCACTCGGTTTTAGTTCGAACTTTTGGGGTCGCTCTTAAATGAAATATGAACTTTTGTAATACACATTCAGCCCTGCTGCTACCCTTTTAAAAAACTTATCAAAATAGGCCAAGATAGAAAAAAACTCTCTCTCTCCACTCTCTCTCTCTCTCTCTCTCTCTCTCTCTCTCTCTCTCTCTCACACACACACACACACACACACGCGCGCGTGTTTTGTATGCTTATGAGTGTTATTACATATATGTAAATATTATATGTTTTTTATCCATATATCATCACTCAAGTTATTTGCGTATGGTCTAACATTATGTGTGTGTGTATTTGTTGTTAATACCATGGCAAAAGCTGGTTGCTTAATTGAGGGATAAACATGTAATGTCTAAGAACAAATGCTATTTAAAAAACTTAAACTACAACTTTATACTTTTGTGAAAGGCGTAACTTAACGAAATTAAAAGTCTGATTCATAGATTAACCAAACGCAACGTCAGTAATTCGGTTTAAATTTAACTCAGACTGATGATGACGGGAATAACAAATCAATATCCATAAATAACACCACTGAGCCACCGACGCTCTACCGGGAGGAAACCTTCATGCACGCCTGCGAAGAGATTCGAAGGTTGTGTGTGAAGTCGTCCAATCCGCACTGGGCCCGCGTGGACGACTAAGGCCTAATCACCCTATACGGGTAGGCTCGTGCCCCTCGGTGGGGACGTTTAATGAGCTGATGATGATGATCCATAAATAACAAGAACCTAAGATATTTTAAAAGTTAAAAGTCTCTTATAACTAAGTCATTGACAAGAACACTGAAAAAACACGAGCCGAATGATTAACTAGTCTTTCGACACCATTAGTATTTTTTTTATGTAAATGACATAATTATAAATCTCAAGCGATTCCTGATTTATTACGTCCGGGAGGCAATTGAACTCGAAAAAGCAATAATGTAGATAAAAAAACTGTGTTCATTACCTTGTGTTTCGTAACTTCACGCTCTTGAAGTTTTAAAAAAGGATTTTTGTTTGTGACATATTTTGTTAACAACCTCTTTTTGTTATTTTTCTAAAGCCACTTTTTAAAACTTAGTGTTTTTTTAAAGATGTTTCGTAGCCAATTGCAATATAAATTTTTGATGATAAGATCAGCCTTTTTTTACAAATTTTTTTCTTTGTTTTTCCAAAGTCTAAATTAAAAACTATATATATACCAAAAGATCTATAAACTAAAAAACCTTCAAAACGTTAAAAAGGTGTCCCAGATCGCTGTCCCTAGTCTGTGTGTATACTTAACCAAAAGTATTATCTTTTATCATATATGAAACATAACACTTCTTAAATACAATGTGAAGTCCTAAGGTACTGTAAATATGTTTTTAAACTCGTAACTGAGACTGGTCACGAAAAATAGCTTCTGAGAAATATTTATTGCAAGTGCACTTACAAAGTTCAAGTTTTCAAACAAACTTGAATAAGAATACTATTAGACTGGGTCTGTACCTAATCTTGCCTAATTAGGTATAAATTTAAAAATATTTTCATTCCTGTTTTATATTTTTACCTAAGATGACTATCACACTTTCATGCTCAACTTCTAACTAACAGGCATATACTCGTATATGCACATAAGTTTATTTAAAAAAAAACAGATTGAAATGTTTTTAACGCGCGGGAATCGAACCAATAAATTGTGATAACTCAAACTCAAACTCAAAAATGTTTTATTCAAATAAATCATTACATGACACTTTTGAATCGTCAAGAAGTTATTTTTAATGAATCTACCACACTACTACCCTACTTCTCAACCATTAGATAACCACACCTACTTCTCAACCATTACTCGTACACGAAATCGTTCACCATGAAATACATACATAGCTCCATAATTATGCAACATTTTTAGACGCTACTTGAGTAGATTGTTCAACAAGTCAGCTAATGTATTATCGCCATTATCGGCATAGTAACACTAGCTATGTTGTTTATTTTAATATGCTTTGGTTACAGTACGTTTAAAAATAACCAAAAGCATTAGTTATACGTAACTTTGACAGTGTAAAAAATAAATTATGGAACGAATATGGGTAAAAGAAAAAAACACAAATGTCAGCATTACACTAATATTATAAAGGGCAAAGTTTGTGTGTATTTTTTTATGTTACCAAGTGTACAGGACGGTCAAGACGCTCACCTGATTGTAAGTGATACGCCTGACCATGACAGAGCGGCTTTGGTGGAGACCAACAACTGATAGACAATTATAATTCTCCATCCCGCGCCCGTCACCCGAGGCAACAGATGTTAGGTCTCTTATACCCGGTAATTTCACTAGCTACAGTGCCCTCATCCCGAAACACAAAAGTACATAGCACTCTGTTTGCACTGCGTGGCGTCATAACGTACATATATTTTTCGAGAATTCGAAAACCATTGGTACGTGGCGGGATTTGAACCTCAGCCCACCCAGAGAGGGCGACAGTCCCACCCATTGAGTATAAACTTAGCGTTGCCCTAAAAAACATTTAACCCCGATTTAAAATGAAACAAAATAATGCTGAAACAGATGGTAGATAATTAACAATCACTGAGCATTATCAAGCAAAAAACGTCCCATTTGTCTACACGTCTAAAATTCGCGACTCCCGCACTGATTCTTTCCAATCTTTATTTGGCCGAGTTTTGTCAGGTATTGTTTCATTCTGACATCTGATACCTTTTTAGTATTGTTAGTTTAGTAATTGGTTAAGTCTAAGCTAGAATTATGATATAAATTAGAAGGCATGTTTGTCTTGTTATAAAAGCATTCCATATGTATCTATTCTGAAACAGTTCTTGTAATTAATTTATGGAGTAGGGGTGCGCCCATTTGGAAATATTTAATCATATAATGAATAAATATCAAGTTATTAAGTACTAACCAAAAACTTAACCTTAAAAAAATAATTCATCATCAGCTCATTAAACGTCCCCACCGAGGAGCACGAGCCTACCCGTATAGGTGATTAGCCTTAGTCGTCCACGCGGGCCCAGTGCGGGTTGACGACTTCACACACAACTTCGAATCTCTTCGCAGCGTGTATAAGTTTCCTCACGATGTTTTCCTTCACTGTAAGAGCGTCGGATAACGTACATATATTTTTCGAAAATTCGAAAATACATTGGTACGCTCGGATTTGAACCTCAGCCCTCCCGGTAGGAAGCGCGACAGTCCACAACACTAGCCACGCCTAATAAAAAAATAATATATTATATCTAAAATAAATCATAATAAATCTAACGAACTAACATACCTACAAAACGCGCTTCGGACTTTGTTTCTATAACCCTTATCGTCTCCGTTTTGAAAAAATTGCAACGCATTTATTGCTTCTTAGGGTTGCGGTGTCCACAGGTCACGGTATCACTTACCCATCAGATGAACGTCATCTCGTTCATCATCATTACACATATGTCACTGCTTTGTGGTGATTTACTTTTCAATTAACTAATTTCACTGACCGATGACCTCCTAATGGCTCGCGAACTTCCCTAGCAGGCAAATCCATCGGGTACCCGTACGTTACCAAATACAGCTTTCTCTTAGGAGGGAGTCTTTTTCGGACCGTGTCATCGCGTTTTTCCGCTATAATTTGTCAGATAGCCTCACAACTCACCCAGACCAAAACAAACATGTTCATGAACATAAAATATGTTTCTACTGCCCAGGGATCAATCCCTTGGTGTAATAACCGACAAGAAACCGTTTCACCGCTCGGGTCGATATTTTTGAAATAAGCTCGTCAGAATACCAGCCAGTGTTGCCACTCTTTTAGAAAAGGGCTTATTTGAGAAGTAAAAAGGGCTAGATTGAGTGAACATCAAAAGATTTACTGTATGTATAGATTTGCTGTAAGTATAATTACTGTATTGTATAAAAAAGGAATCCGTCTATACTAAAAAGTGCTAGATCTAGCTACAAGGGGCTAAGGTGGCAACACTGATACCAGCGCTGCCGTGGCACCTTTTATTTTGTTGAATACAAAAACGACCGCGCGTGACAAACGGATACAGTAGCCTAAGCAGACAGTGGTACCTTTTGACCACATTTTTACTTATAGTAGTTTATATATTTCTGTGCAATTGTATCGTTCTTCTTTATCTTAGTTTAAAATCTGTTTTTTTGTGGTCAAACGTTTTATTCAATTCTCAGGCAACCTGATCACAACCATCGCACTGCTGATGCACCCAAAGCTCCGAGGCCACGTGACCACCAAGTTCGTGCTGTCCCTGTGCGTGTCCGACCTGCTGTTCTGCGGCATCAACCTGCCGCTCACCGCGAGCCGGTTCATCCGCGAGGAGTGGGCGCTCGGCGACACCATGTGCCAGATGTTCGCGTTCGTCTTCTATGGCAATGAAGCTGTGTCGTTGCTGTCTATGGTCGCGATTACCATTAACAGGTGAGATTTGTTCTACTATTATACTGTTCGATGGCAAAAAGTGTTTGTTGGTCTACCCCAATGATGTAAAAAGTATAGATTCGTGATATGCTTAAAAACAATCAAAAAAGTTTTCGAATGCAGTGACAGCACACATACACATATATTCATCATCAGATCATTAAACTTCCCCACCGAGGGGCACGAGCCTACCCGTATAGGGTGATTAAGCCGTAGTCGTCCACGCGGGCCCAGTGCGAGTTGGACGACTTCACGCACAACCCTTGATTTCTTCGCAGGCGTGCGCAGGATATTTCCCCTCACCGTAAGAGCGGCGGATAATGTAAATATATTTTTCAAAATTCGAAAACACATTGGTACATGTCGGGATTTGAACCTGGGTGGGATGGGTAAGAGGGCGATAGTCCACACTATTGAGCCATCGACGCTTAGTATTCAATGATGTAAAAAGTATAGACTCGTATATCACGAAACAAACGCTCATAAAACAATCGAACAAATGTACTGCCTGGGGATCGTACCAAGAACCCACAGACATCAGAATATACATTAGACTGGACAAGCCGCCAAGTTTATAGGCAGTCCCAGTGTCGCAATTTCTTTTCGGTTCTTACCTGTGAAAAGTTATTATATATCTTGGTAAATTTACTGATTCATTGCGATGATGGCATGTTACAATTGCACAGGATGGCATTTTGGAAAAAACAGTAATTTCTTCTAATATTCGTGCGTCTTGACTCGTCTCACAGAGCGTAAACTGGTAGCCAGTGTATGCTCGTTGAGCTTACAGTTGTCGCACTTTAAACGCGGCTTGCCCCATCTCCTGTATTGGGAAATCTGTGCAAGAACCCTTGGAGTAATAGCGGACTTTTCAATCATCATATGGGTCAAACGGGTCAACAAATAAATGTCCATAGATATTGGAATACTGGTTCAGTCTAGACTAGTGTTGCCAGGTCCGTTCCACTAGTGTTTTATTTACAATTATAGGTTAGCGTTTGACGCTCGCCTTACCTGATTTTAAGCACAGATGATGCGCTTAGGATGGAGCACGCTTACCTAGATAAGAACATATTCACTCTTGATGTAAAGATCCCCAAATTGTACTTTATTAGATTAGTTTTAAATCGGTACCTGAGGTCAAAAAAATCGGGATTGAAGATGACAGTTCGGGATAGTTAGCAAAAAATATGTGATGTGACGTTGAGGTCTGCCATTTTGAATTTGATAGTGATGTGATTAGTAAAAAGTACCTTGCGTAAATAAATATATATATATATATATATATTTAAGAAAATACTTGAAATTTTTTGAAAAATCGGGACGTTTAGCGTCCCGATCAGGTAGAAATCTATATGCATCCCTAGACCCTTGAAAGTCGGGAAGTCCCACCCAAATTGGGACACCTGGAAACACTAGTCTAGACACAACAGGTACCGATAGTTCCGATTAACGTACACTAGTTTTTTCGCCTTTCCGAGGCATGTCGAGTTATGTACAGCATAGTTTAAAGTCAAGGCAGCTTTGGTCATAAGCGAGCTGTAGGTCAGGCATGCCAATGTCAACTCTCTGGGAACTTTAAATGGTTTCTCTTAATGTTCTATAAACTGAATGTTTCGTGTTATCGGTGGTATTATACTGATTTAAAATTCAGGTAGATTAAAAAAAAATAAACAGTTTTTTTCTAATGATTTTTAGCTTCCTACCTTGAAAACTCCAAAAGTCAATGGCAAATTGCACCTCCTCTTAAAGGTCAGGCTTTAAAAAATGATTCATCTAACACTTTAAAATATTTTTAAATGCATAATGCAAAAAAAACGTAACACATTCTCCCAAGTTGGACAAAATGACAGATGTTTACAAATTAATAAAAAACAGGTCGGTAGTTTTGGGGTTTGTCGAGAAAATACATCGTAATACGATTTTTAGATACAAACTTTATATTTAGATAGAGCACTGCTATATTGAATATCACACTTGTAATTCACGCATGGAGTTGTAAAACAAAAATATTTTCTTACTGGCCATTTGTGATTGACGCGATGGAAACAGTATTCAAGGCTTACGAATGCTTCCGTGATCATATCTATTACGGCTACGTGTAATTCGATTCTAAAAGCTCTTACTCGTACAACACCAAATAATATAATCTAACATTTAACTTTTTTTTATTTTTTTACATAATTATTAAATATAAATAAATTTAAAAAAGACGACAAAATATCTTTTTTTTTCTATACTCTATTTGTTGGTATACATCAAAACAACCAAACCAATTAGAGAAAAAAAATTACAACGGGCAGCTTTATTGCACATGGAAATCTCTTACAAGCAACTTTGGATTGAGAATAAAAATATATTAACCTGCGCTGTTGTACATATTTAAAAACATTTTTATAGTGTTACACTTTGCCGTGTCTTACACTAAATGAGTTAGTGTTAATCAATTTCGGACCTAAATGTTACACTATTTTAGGTCCGAATTGATGAATTCAAATATTGAATTCTTTCACTTTCATTTTCATTTATTTTAAAAAGAAAAAGTCATCCATAGACAGCAAACTGTCTACAATGAACCGTAGCCGATGTAGAACTCGTAAATCGTATGTAATCACTGAATGCATTTATTTAAGTGCAGTTCATCGGCCTATGCGTTATATCGAACAAACGTGTTGATGCACCGCCATTAATATTAATGCATCTCTCGATTTTATAAGCTTGCCTCGTAATAGGAATATGAATGAATAACATTGTCTATGGCTCTCCAGAGATCGGGGAGGAAGTTTAGGAGACGCGCAGACAGGATACCGGCTTACTGGTTTGGACAATGGGCTTGGATTTATTATAATGTTTTTTGTTGACTTGGTTTTTGATTGCATTACACTGTAAGATCCCGCTTGCGCAATGCATCACGCAAGCAGGACGCCTTAGAATAAATAATAACAACCGACTTTTTAAAATTATATAACAAAATGTAGTAAACTATAAAATAACTTACATGTAAGTAGAACAATCTGTAGATATTTTACGGATATCGTCCACAGTTAAATTGGTCAATTTACCAACAATATTGGCAATTTATTTTTTAAAAGTGTAAAAGTTGCATCTAAATTCTATACGTATAAATAAATTGGAGTGTCTGTTTGTCTTAACGTGATTTATCGAAGCGATTTTATTAAAATTTGGTATAAGTTAGCTGACACCCTTGATAAAAACATAAGTTATACTGCGGGAGATCGTATACCGCAGGTAAAGCAGCGGGAAATAGCTAGTTCTCAACACAGAATGACGCTTTATTAAAACTCGTAGATATGGACTGTTAGAAAGTCAGCCACAACCATACCACAAATGATAAATGGAATAAGTCCACTTTTACCATAAAGATATTATAAAATGAATATTTTAATATTAAGTGTAATGAATAATGATCCAAAAAACAACAAAACAGTTTCCCTATTCTGGAACAAATATTTGTAATTTCTTCAAATTTCACTGAAAATTACTTATTCCAGTTGATGAACTGGAATAAGTAAGGCGCGTCACCCTAACTTTAAAACCCCAAATGAGGCGTGAACCATAAATTACAGAGCCCGTATGGGTACGAAGTCTATGTCATCACACGTTATGCATCGTTCTGTCGGCTACAATTCAATTAACACAACACTGGGCCCATTGTTTATTCATGAAATCTGTCATGAGGGCATTATGGATGCATGGTAAAGATTTTACTTGTATATTAAGGGATTGAGGTAATTTTTATTTAGGTTCGTTTGAGTTAAAAAATGCGCTTTAACTTAAAGCAGGTAACCGACAATCAATTGCTTTTGTCATATAAGTAACGTATAATATGCAATAAAACGTGACTAATAGTAAAAATGAAATCCCTGATTACATCTTATTTTATTTATGGCTAACATATTAAAAACGCTATCCGTTTTGCGAAAGGGACGTTTTGCAAAGCCACCTCTAATGACGCCCTAAGACGCGTAAGACACTATAGATTTTAAAATATGTCTGGATTCCCGGTTTCGTTAAAGAGAAGGGAAGTTTTGGGTCTTAAATCTAAATTACAGCTAAATAAAAATGGTATTATATGAGTAGACTGCCTACTCTGTGCAATGTACGTTTATTATCTTGTTTAAAATTTGCTAATTTTCGTTTAACATACATAATCTATTCGCACACATGATTGTCTAATTAGTATTAATTTTATTTTATTTAAGTTTTGTATTCATCTTTGTCATTTTTATTTTTCACTGAAAAACAGCGTCCCAGCATGCTCGTAGCGTGCTGGGACAACTGCTGAGTGAGGTCCTATTTGTCATTTTTTTCTCGTATTTTGTATGATTTTTCCAAATAAATGTATTTCTTTCTTCTTTCTTTCAATGTCTTTATCAATCAATGGCACGCATCCGTCTTAAGTTTCTCCAAGAGATTGACGCAAGGCTGAGAATGTGTTCGGATCAACATCGTGTTACTCGACTCAGTCATGCGGAGGCACTTGAAAGTAAACTATAAACATTGCTGGTTTTCACTATACAAACATTCTGGGAGCGGTTAGAAATCTTTTATGTCGTGAGGTGACACTGAAATATTATCGTCATTTCACGACATTGTCTGATCTCTAAAGGAAATCTTAATAATTATGAAGTTTATTACATATCAATACAAAGTATCATAAAAATAATATACAAATAAAATCCTTTATTTTTTGGTTTACAAAAAGGTATTATATGCGTGATTTCAAAGTGTTTTATTACAAATGTATGAAAATACGTCGATTCGACAGATAACAAAAGAGCTTGTCTCTATTGTTGGACGAATGTGAAGGTATAAATGAGAAATTTATTTGGGCTGGGCGGTAAGTTAGATATTTCCAAGACAGTAAACTTTCGGCAATTTGCGCAGCTTTTTGACTTTAAACTTTGATTGTTTTTAAAGTCACTCAGCAGGCAATGATGAGAGCTATGCTTGAAATAGGTTCTTTCTCAGGGATAAAATCAGAAATGGCGTTATTCGTAAGGAAATTAAAGTAATCGCCAAAGCTTCCATTAGTAGTTCAGGATTAATAAATTGAAGTGGCTGTGGGCGGAATGGGCCGGTCACGTATGCCACAGAACCAATGGCCGTTAAAGCAGACGAGTTCTGGAGTGGAGACGGCGTTTTGGCAATCTTATCGTAGGACGCCCTCCGGCCAGATGGATCAGCAACATGCGAAAAGATGCTGATTAAAGCTAGATGATGATAGATGAGGATTTGATTGCCTCACACAAAATATAAGTATCTAGTAGGTACTGTTGGGCGTAGACCTTAGATATACACGTGTACACGAAGAAATATCAACCAATAAATGTCCGAGCCGCTTGACACATACTACGGTGACTTATTTTTATATTTATGATCAATTATTTATTGAAATTTTGACCTAAATCGTCATGAAAAGGGTACAAAATCAAAAGCACGAGTATACTACTGTCACTTTGGCATGTAGCGAGCGACGTGAATATGAATGAAAATTTTGCCCAACTGACGCCGATGGGCAAAATTTTGCCGCGGACACTAAGTGAGATTGTAAATCGTGTTTGTTTATTGTTTATCTAAGGCGTAGACGCCCTAAACTATTAAACAACCCTTAGCGCATATAAGAGGTTTCATATTATATTATTACAATACTTAATATGATAAAAATTGAGAATATAATTTGATTATATCTTATTTTGATTGACAAATGATTCTGTACTAAACACATTTTTTTGAAAAGAGTAACTACTGAGTTTCTTGTGGTTTCTTCTCAGTGGAAAACTACCTCCCGAACCAGCGGTAGCTTCATTTGACGTTCATAAGTGTTCTTAAGGACCTAAACTGAATAAACACTTATCATTTCATTTCATAAAAACCCGATGGAAAATACCACAAACATACTCTTGCTGGAGTTTTATGAGTGGTCGTCGCCATGACTTACTTGTGGTTCAGTAACGAGATATAAACGGTAACCATTAAAAACCTCACGTGTTTTAAATGTAAACAAATGATGGTACATTTACGGTCTTAGATCAAATAGTAAGACGTTTTAAATCTTTTGGTATACATCGTCTAAGCTTAAGATACGTGTTTTTCAATGTGCTTCCAATTTCTCGATCAAGCATGTTAAAGTTGATACTATAGTCAGCAAATTATACGTCTGTCGTTACTTAGTTTCATCATTATCATTACACCCAATGTGTAATGATAATGATCCCTGCCCGCTGCCGCTTCAACTTACTAATCCTATGGGCTAAGTCGGTCCCTTTAGTTCCCATACAGATATCCTCGTGCCGAATCTTGTCGCATGAAAAAGCACCCTTTGTAGCCCGTTCAACACCCTTAAGTATACTCCAAGACCCTTGTGAGCAACCACGTATCGCTTTCATTGAGGTAGTTATCAGGTAGTCACGAGCCACCAATTGGCATTTAGCTCGTAATGACCAAAGCTCCTCATAGGTGTCTATGATGCAGTGTGGGACCTGTGCCCAGCAGTGTTAAAGATTGATTGGCAATCATAAATAAAGAACTGTACTTATTTTTAGGGTTCCGTAGCCAAATGGCAAAAACGGAACCCTTATAGATTCGTCATGTCTGTCTGTATTTCCGTCCGTCCGAATAACACAACCCCTTTTTTCTCCGAAACTATAAGCACTACACTATTCAAACTTTGTACTTATATGTATTCTGTGAAGGCACGACTGGAATATCAAGGGTTCATGAGATTTATACAAGGAAATCTCGAGGGTTTAGGAAAAAAAATATTCCAATAATATAAATATGGTGTATACATGATGAAATCTAACAACGAATTTAGTTGACGATTCTTATTTATCGTTAACGGTGAACTGCTTATTTCATTAAAGCTTTTAGGGTCTAAACAATTTTATAATTACTTGCTGCTGCGGAACCCTCCACGGGCGAGTCCAACTCGCGCTTGGCCAATTTTTTTATAGTTAATTTCTCTTGAAACTGTGACTCAATAATCCAAGTCCTCGATCGAAACCTATCCACGCGGTTCTTATCTTAATGTTGGCAGCAAACATTGGTTTTCCCACGACTGATAGCGCTGAGTGCTTTTTAAGAGGCCATATATAAGCTCTCTCGGATCTATGTGAAACGGAAAGTGTACTCAAACTTGCAGCTTTCAGACGCGGTGTTGCAATATTGATTCGGTGCGAGTACCGATCGTTGTTGCCACCCGTCTTATATTATGAATAAACTTATTAGATTCAATACCTAGCCATCTGCGCTTGCCACTTGCCCGGTGAAGCTGTAAAGGCCATCTGCGGCCAACACCAGTAGTCAGTTCGAAAAAAAACAATCTCACTCAAAAAGTGTCCGCGGGAAAATTATGCCCATCCGTCAGTTGAGCAAAATGTTCATTCAATAACACGTCGCTCGCTACATGTCATAGTGACATTGTAGTATGCTCGTGCTTTTGATTTTGTACCTTTTAATGACGCGTTAATTTTAATGAATAATTTATGTCATAAATATAATATGTGTCAACGTTTTTGTCAAGCGGCTCGGGCATTTTTTGGTTGTTATTTCTTCGTGCTTATTCTTTCCAAGCCGCACTGGGCCCGCGTGGACGACTAAGGCCTAAACACCCTATAAGGGTAGGCTCATGCCCCTCGGTGGGGATGTTTAATGAGCTGATGATGATTTCTTCCTGATAGTGCATCTAATTAGTTTATGGTTTATCTACGCCACCCGTACAGTATCTAAAGGGTTGCATTATACACGCCTACTTTTTAACTATTACACGAAAAAATGGGGAGTTCAGTATCGATTACTGGTTATATTGTGAAGTCAAAATTTTATAATTCAAAAAGTGCAATGTTATTTGCGTTTGTTTTTATCCCAAATTACCTCTCTATTTATGTACGCATTGTTTGTACTCGTACCATAGCACACGTTCTGCTTGAGGTTAGTTAAAGCATGATACAATGATATTCTGTATATATAAAGGTAGATACGCCATCCGTGCCTCAAAAACGAACCGCCAAAGAGATTACAGGTTGGTACTCTTTGTTAGTACATGTACGCTCATTCGGAATATGTGGATGTGTGCTGTTACTGCAAATTGGAAAACCATTTTTTTTTATTGTTTTGTGAGCATATCACGAATCTGTACTTTTTTACATCATTGGCTAAATACCACTGTGTGAATGTCATATATGAGGCTGAAACGGGCAGAAAATTCTAGCAGAAAAAATGCGATTGCCAGGAACAAAAAATTACTTGGTCCCTGTTTTCAATTGAATATGTTAAAATTATTTGAAATATTTACACGTAGCATTCAAAGATTATGAATGAAAACACCCTTTTTTGGTACCAAGGCTTTTTTGTCACTGACCATCGCGTTTTTTCTGCTACAATTTTCTGCCATTTTCAGCCTCATATGCCATATTTATATTTATTTTACTACATAAAACCTCTTTAACGTTTTCCAGGTACACGCTCATAGCGTACTACGACATGTACTCGCAGATCTACACGTCCACCAAGATTTGGATACAGCTGCTCCTGATATGGCTTGTCTCCTTCGGCCTCATGGTAAGCTATATTTTAATCAGTAACCGGGACATAACATTTTTTTTCACAAGGCTTGCCTCCATCTCATAAAACAGTATTACCTACTTCACCTTTAAGGGTACGAAAATGTTGACGTATCATTTTTTTTTTATAAATAAATATCCACTAACTTCCAACAGCCCCATCTAGCCCCAAGTACACGCGTGAAGCCTGATTGGGTATAAAAAACGGATAATATACTATAATACATTTTTTTTTGCTTAAATACATATCATATATACATAGAAAACCCCAGACCATTACAAACAGACATGTTCATGCACACAAATGTTTGTACTCGCCCGGGGATCGCACCGGACCCTTGGTGTGCAGCCGACCTCTCAACGCAACACCAATGGGTCGTCATTTATTTAGTATTGTTTAAGGTAGCAGTTACCGCCACTGGATAGTTTAGTTAGAGGCTTTTCTTTAATTACGTAAAGCCAATTTTAGTAATTTTCACCCGCCCCGAAGTATCTACTATTCCACCCTTGTGATGCGCATGTGATTTTATTGTAATGGTGATCTATGTTGGTCAAAAATAAATTTATTCATTAATGGACGACCCATTTGGTGTTGCGGTTGAGAGGTCGGCTGCAATACCAAGGGTCCGGTTCGATCCCCGTGCAGTACAAACATTGTGTGCATGAACATGTCTGTTTGTAATGGTCTGGGTGTTTTCTATGTATAATTATGTATTTACAAAAAAAATGATTGTAAGTATGCTTTATCAGTTGTTTAGTACCCATTATACAGGCTTCTCGCTTAACTTGGGGCTAGATGGCGCTGTGTGAATGTCAGTGGATATTTATTTATTTATTTATTTAATTCACACGGACTCGATCGAGAAATTAATAGTGACCCATTTGATATGCCATTATTTACTCTGTTGTCAAACACAACCGGCCAGTAACAAGTTAATCTTAATTCTAACAACTCACAAAATGGCGCTCTCATAACTATATCTGTTTTCCCGGAACCGCGTCCTTTTCCCATAAAACCATCCATATTCCCGAAAGGCGCGTTAAATAAACAATATACGATGCAACAGTTCATTGCACCTCCCACGATGCGTGTATAATTGTCCTGAATTGATGATTACCGCTATACACCATTACGTTTTTAACAAGTTGAAATGGCAGGGCATAGTGCGTAGAATTAATGGCCGATGGGGCGGAAAGGTTCTCGAGTTGGCGTCCACGGAAAAATAAGCGTAGGCGGACTCTCCATAAAAAGGACTCATGTTGTGAAGGTAGAGGGTAGCTGATGGATGTCGGCTGTTAAATATCGGTTCAAGTGAAAGTATTTAGAGGAGCCTTTGTTCAGCTGTTAGGCTACAGTGATAAATAAATATGTTTCGGGTGCAAGATAAATATATTGTTTGTGTGCATCCCGGCGTTTCTGTGTCATCAAGGGGCACGAGCCTTCCCGTAAAGGGTGTATAGGCCTTAGTCACAGTAGACAGAACCTTAATCGTCCACGCGTGCCCAGTGCGAATTGGCCGACTTCACGTACAACCTTTTCTATTCTTTGTAGGCTTGCGTAGGTTACCTTACGATGATTCCCTTCATCATAAGATCGTCGAATAAACGTACAAATAATTTTAAAAACGTACATACATATTTTTGGCGTTTCTATTTACCTAAGAAATTACAAAAAATATATATAAGTACCTATGTTTATCCCTTGATTAATACCCATTGTACAGTTTCTTGCTTAAATTGGGACTAAAATGCTGTATGCATGCAGGTGGATAATTAATTAATTTATTTATCAACAATTGTAATGAAGACATCGTTGCGTCGAGCATGGAGCATTTTTTAATGACAAAATCCTTCGGTAATTCCATTATCATGAAATGATTGTATGTACACTCAAATAGAAAATAGTATACAAAACCATTTTAAATATAGTTATCGCCACCGCCTATGACTTGTAATTCAAAACATAGGAGTTTATGTTACTATAATTCTTCATAGAATTGTCTCACTAATTAGGACGTAAGCCTTTTAACTGCATTTGACGGTTAAATAATAGAAATGCCCAGTTAGTTTAACTTCCCTAATAGAGACAGTTTGTACAATTAAAGTGCAGTTCATTGTCTGGTCATATCAAACAAATGGTTTAAAATTATGTGTATTTTGTTTTTAGAACGAGTATAATTACATTACATTGTGTGACTTAAAGTCAACTTTGACATTTCTTAAGGGTCGATTTTTATATTAATTTTATTTACCTACACCTGTATCGAACACTGTTAAATGTAAAATTGTTAGTGACGTCATATCGATTTGACGACCTATTTGGTGTTGCTGTTAAGAGGTCGACTGCAACACCAAGGGTTCCAGATTCCCCGGGCAGTACAAACATTTGTGTGCATGAACATGTATGTTTGTAATGGTCTGGGTGCTTTCTATGTATAATATGTATGTATATAAGTAAGTTTATCCGTTGTTTAGTACCCATAATACAGGCTTCACGCTTAACTTGGGGCTAGATGGCGCTGTGTAAATGTCAGTGGATAATTATTTATTTATTTTATCGGAAAGTCTTGCCAGAATAACAGTGCTGCTTGCAGCGCACGGCGGTGTAGCAGCTTATGCTGAGGCGTGCCATACAAAAGTGTTCTTTAAATACCAAAATTAATTAAACACATTTATATTTGATTTTTTGATTTTGAAAAAAGAACTGAACTTTAGGTAGTAGCCGACATCTCAATACATCACTTGGTAAGTCAAATCTATGCTTTTTTATGTTACTAAGTGTACAGATCGGCCATGACGCTCACCTGATGGTAAGTGATAAGCCTGACCATGACAAAGCGGCTTTGATGGAGACCAACAACTGATAGACAGTTATTATTCTCCATAAACGCTGCACTGCGCCCGTCACCCGAGACTACAGATGTTAGGTCTCTTATACCCGGTAATTTCACTAGCTACAGTGTCCTCATCCCGAAACACGAAATTACAAACCACTCCTGTTTTACGGGACGATATCTGGCACAGCGGTGGTACCTAGACGACTCTGTACTGAGTCTACCACCTAGTGTAGTAGTAGGTATATATAGTGCTTAATTAATATGTAGTACAGCTCTTTGTGTTGCCGCCCCGGCAATTAATTTGTTTTGATGCGATCGTATTGATTGATTTAGCAACTTCGATTAAATCGAATCACAATGCATAATGGATGCGCGGCATCTTTGGTGGCGGGTGAAACTTGTACGGGTCTTTCATTGCCGGCACTTTACGAGAGGGGATTTGTGATCGAACTTCGATACTATTTTATTTATAAATGAATTAGCGACCCGCCCATGCTTCGCACGGGTGGTGATATTCGTAATAGCTTGCTCCCGCATCCCCGGTCGGTCGGTCCGCCGCAAACTCTACGTATCGCAACTTTTAAATCTGTAATATCTTCGAAACTATTTATTTAAATCATATGATGTAAAGGTCCATATATATCAACATGAAATCAACAATCTGTTTAAGGTATTTAAGTGGATAAGGATTGATGCTGTATGGGTTAAAATCGCTTTGAAAATTTACGATCATTTGTCGTAGAAAGTAAAGACAAAAAATATATATTGAAAAGATCTCTTATATCCATGAGAGGACCTTTTTAATGTGTACAGTACTTAGTATATTATTTTGATAAATCTTGTAGGGTTCAGCCTACGTTTGCAAAGTAAGCGGCAAAAATGAAATTATTTAAGACATTGCATTGGGAACCTCAAAAATAACAATATTTCCCTACTTTTAAATGGATATTATTATACATATAAACCTTCCTCTTGAATCTATTAAAACCCGCATTAAAAATCCGTTGCACAGTTTTAAAGATTGTAGCGCACATAGGGACATGGGGTCAAAGTGTTCGAAAATTACCACCTACCTGAAATTCAAAAGAGAACTGCTAAGCTTACCTGCTGAGCAGTCTTTATTTCCATAGTTTTATTTGGTATTGGAAATAAAATACTTCTTGTTATTTGTTGTTGCTTTGTTACTAGAGAATGTGTGTGTATGCCTGTATGCGGGTGCATGTACTTAGAACATATAAAATATTGTGATATTCAATATAAGTATATGTACTGTTGGCATACCTTTAAATAAATAAATAAATAAAATTCTAACCACGCGGGCCGAACCCTAGTAAATATCCTTCGCCTACTCGCCAGGTCATCAGCCCATCTTGTTTCGAACTTAAATAAACAATCAACAAGAGTATCGAATCAATTATAATATATGCATTCAAGTTTTTTTATTTTTTCCCTGCGCTAGCGCTACTTCTAAATCTACTAGGTGGTAGACTCGATACTGAGTCGACTAGGTAGGTACCACCGCAGAGCTAGAGCTGTTCCGGACTTAAGACTACATAAAATAGGTAAATTTTTATAGGAAGATGTATAAAGTTTTTCAATAAGTTACCGCAATATGTAGAGTTGCCCTTTGATATTTTAAAGTTAGAAATCAAACAACCTTTCAAAAAGGTACTACATATTTGACGAATATTTATGTGATAAAAATCCGTGGTCTTAAACTGCTCCAGCTATTTCAGTGTTTATTGATTATTGTTACATTAAGGAAAAAGAAATGTTTTTTAAAAAAGGCTACACTGTTGAGTTTTCTTGATGCTTCTTTCTCAACAGGCCAACCACTGAAGAGCGCTTTTTTTCAAAGCATCAAACTCATATTTTTTGTTTTATTTGAATCGTTTTTTATTATATTTTTGTATTTTTTGACGTTCATAAGTGCTTTTTGTAAGCCTAATTTGAAATAAATGTTTTTTGACTTTTTTTTTGACTAGATATCGACCCGTAAAATAAGAGTGTTATGCATTTTTGGTGTTTCGGGATGAGGGCACTGTAGCTAGTGTAATTACCGGGTATAAGAGACCTGTGGTCTCGGATGTCGGGCGCAGTGCGGCATTGATGGAGAATATTAACTGTCTATTAGCTATTGGTCTCTTTCAATGCCGCTCTGCCATAGTCATGTGTATCACTTACCATCAGGTGAGTGTCCGAACTGTTCTGTTCACTTGATAACATAAAAAAAGTCTACTATCCCTCATAGACCCATCATTGACGACCCATTTGGTGTTGCGGTTGAGAGGTCGACTGCAACACCAAAGGTTCCGGGTTCGATTCCCGGGCAGTACAAACTTTGTGTGCGATGAACATGTCTGTTTGTAATGGTCTGGGTGTTTTCTATGTTTAATATGTATGTATTTACAAAAATAATATATATATAAGTATTTATCCGTTGTTTAGTACCCATAATACAGGCTTTACGCTTAACTTGGGGCTAGATGGCGCTGTGTGAATGTCAGTAGATATTTATTATAGAAACCCCTAGTATAACTCGCTCGATTGCCAACTTCATCATGATCATGATCAGCTCATTACACGTCCCCACCGAGGGGCACAAGCCTACCCTACTACTAGTATAGGGTGATTAGGCCTTAGTCGTCCACGCGGGCCCAGTGCGGGTTGGCCGACTTCACGCGCAACCCTTGAATCTTCGCAGGCGTGCGCAGGTTTCCTCACGATGTTTTCCTTTACCGTAAGAACGTCGGATAACGTACATATATTTTTCGAGAATTCGAAAAACACATTGGTACGTGGCGAGATTTGAACCTCAGCCCTCCCGGTAGGAGGGCGACAGTCCACACCATTGAACCACCGACGCTCCAACGACGATTGAAAACCTAATAATATGATATTATTTCCAGGTGCCACCTTTACTAGGAGTGTGGGGCCGTCTCGGCTTCAACCCGAAGACTTTCAGCTGCACCATCCTCCCCAAAGACTGTATGTCACCGAAGAAATATCTGTTCGTGTTTGGCTTCGCGCTACCCTGTTTGGTCATCATCGTGTCGTACTCCTGCATCTACTGGCGAGTTAGGGAGAGCAAACGGAAGCTGGAGGGCCGAAGGTGTGTATGGAGGATCGTCAGGACACGTATTATGTGGCTAACTTATCGGTGGTGGTTGTTTTTGTAAAATCTTAGCTACGTAATTACAGATATCATCACTTACTCCCTACGGCAGAGACTTCTCTCTGATAGGGTTGCCACCCGTCCCGATTTTACCGTGACAGTCCTGATTTCGAAGACATTATCCCAGTTCCCGACGGCCTATCGATTTTTGACAATATGCGATAGGATCAATCAATTGTTGATTTTAAATAAATAATTAAATAGCAAACTAGATATAGAATAATTAAAATTGTCTCGTAACAAAAAGGAAAAATTATGGGAACATCAATATATTGATGTTCTATAACTTTTCACAATAATAATATCATAATATGAATGGACCTATTTCGACGTCACGCTAGCTGCCAACCCTGAGCATGAGGAATACCGAGATAACGCCATTATTTTCTGGTACGATTTTGAAGGACCTCTTTATAATAGAAATTGGTAAAAGAAAGATTCATTGAACATGAAACGTACATCATGAGATATTACAATTTTAATAGCTTATAATATACTATATCCTATCTATATAATATACTTTACCAAAAACGCTTAATTCAAATGGCTCCATAATTTTGACGTCACGGTCGTTTGTTGTCATCGCGTAAGCTCTTTGTTTAACTATCATATAACTTTGTTTATTGAAAACAAATGTATGCGATGTATAATCAAATTTTAACTAACTTATATGATTATTTTTGAGTGTTTAAACCCTAATGTTGCGTTTCTTAAATAGTTTCATAGCAAAAGTTATTGTTCGCAGCAAACTCAGCGGGCAAACAGCGAAAGAAAAAGAAGAAGACTCCCGTCTTACCACCCTGATGCTGACCATCTTCCTCTGCTTCCTAGCATGCTTTCTACCGCTCATGATAATGAACGTCGCCGACGATGGAATTACCTACCCTTGGTTCCATATAATAGCGTCCATTTTAGCTTGGCCGTCTAGCGTGATCAATCCGCTCATATATGCAGCGACCAATAGACAATATAGAGCGGCGTATGCGAATCTGCTAAAGTTCTGTAAGAACAACCCGGTGGCAAAGAGAACGACTTGGGGCAGCCGGACTGTGGGCCAGTCGTCCAATTCGCCGCATTACGTTGAAAAAAGGAACCCTTTAAAAGATAATCCGACCAAATTATGAATCGATAGTGTTTATAAAAAAATATAAAAAAACAAACGATGATTTGATTAGAGAAAAGAAATGACAATTGTGGGACATAAATAACTAGCAAGTAGGTACCTAGCTACTCTAATTCTTTAGATTATTATCTAAATCCTACCTACTCGCGTTATTAAAACTTCTTACTTTTTAATATTCTAAATGTTAATCCGTCCCATAAATTTTGTACCAGCCCTTTTTTACATATTTCCATATGTATATATTTTGTAAATAATTGTCAATACTGTAAATAAGAACTGCTTAATATAATATTATTTAAGTTTTGTAACCATATCAAACGTAGATACCGTTTATAACCAAAGTTACTTATTAAGGATGTACAATACCTGGCAGTAACGTAATAAAGCTATGCGAAGCAAGAGCAATATATATGGGAAGATCCTTATATATTTTTTTATCAATTTTATATTAAACTATCCATTACAGTAAATAATTTACAAGTTCAGACACTGTAAGACGAGTATAATAAAATTACCCTGACATACTATATAAATATTATAACTAATAATGATTATATTATAATTAATATAATATTTATTATATAAATATTAAATTAATTAAATCCAAGAATAGGTAATACTGAAAACTATAGTCTTTAAGATCGCAATGTTTTGGTTGTAACATTTGCTACTTAAATATTTACAAAGAAACAAACATTACGAATCACACGACTTCTGACGATTTATGACAGTCGTGTGATTCGAAATGTTTTTTCTCGTTTCTATGATTACTGCAGGGTATTGTATTTATATTTTTCACCTGTATAATAATTAAAAAGGAGCACAGTGCTACTAAACCGCATTTTACCGACCAATAAGCATTGGGCCTGTTGTGCCTTCCTCCGAGCTAGCGGCCCAATGTCGTAATTTGGTATGCTGTGTGGAAATGTCAAAATATGATTCGACATTTCTTAGTGTAATTTATTTCATGTAATCGCATTCCTAAAGTAAAATAATGTAAATAATTAGAAAAATTATTAAAAATATTACTGATGTTGCTAAAAATTACGTAAAATTAAATCTGGAACCTATTATATATTTTTTTGTAATTTAAATTAACGGTCATCTTCTAATAACATACACATTTGAATATTTCCATTACAAAGCATTTACCAAACATATTCATATATTAGATAGTTATAATTTAAAAATATAATTTTAAGATTTTTAATATGAAATCATGTGAATAGAACTATAACCCAACCTAAGGGTGTATTAACATTTATCGTTAATTTTACAAAGACTGATTCGGAAAAGTCAATTAGTATAAATAAATGGTTGTATTGTAAAACTTGTGTCAGTGTTTATTAATTTAAAATTGTAATAATTTGTGTGCTTAAAAATGTGTTACTTATGGAGTGATATGTTTTTAAATGTTCGTAAGTTTGTCGTCATGTTTCGACATAAGTCATAATTAAATTTCATTTGGATACTATTGAACGGGACCCCAATACCGAAATTTTATAATTTTCTAATAGGATAGTTATTGTGTTATAATAGTAATTTTTTGCACTCATTCATTCTGTTTCATGGTAGTTTTTATTAGTAATATCATTAGACAAGTCATGCTACTATACAATTACCATTTTAACCATGTAAATTACTGGAGTTGACCCAGGTCTTGGATGCCAAGTCAATCACTTCAGAACTATTTCATAGAAAACATCGTACAACAATATGACGATGATATAAGTTAGTGATGTCACTTATCGTTTTATGTGAATAATTTAGGTGAGTAATGGAGTATTCGTTTTGATTCAAACTGTCACTTGTTTTATCACTATGTTCATCTAATATAACGGTTCCCAGTGAAAATACAGAGTGCCCAATAGAGATAAATATGTCTTTATTTCGCATACTTATTTGTTATTTTTTATAATTATAAACTGTTTTAAGGAGACCCAAAGTTCGTTTACATTGACTTTTTTACAATATATGTGGTATGTTTATAAGTCCAACGTTTCAGGCTATTGCATAACATTTTTTGCTAAATACTATCCAAATTTTTATAAAACTTGTTTACGATAAAGGATATCTACCCATACCTAATTATTACTTGAATTACAATCTAGGCGTTAACCCTTTAACCGCTGCAGGTTATATCTATTGACGTACACAATTAATTTTGTATTTTGTCTGGAATCCTAGTGGTTCTGGTTAAAGGGAATAGTTTCCAGCAGATGATTTATTTGTTTCGTCATAGAAATAGAAATAGAAAAATGCTTTATTCAAATAAATCTTTACAGATACTTTTGAATCGTCAAAACAGTGTATAATTTTTTATTAATCTGATGACCTACCACCGGTTCGGAATGTGCCATCCAACGAGAAGATCCGGCAAAATGTGGTACTTAAGAGGATTGGACTGTTGTCCGTATATTTAGTTAGAATGAGTTAAATATCTACTTCTTATGTAAAATTATTTCTTTAATTTATAAATCATCACTTAGAGTAAATATTATGATCATGTTTAGTTACTTTATGTAAAACCTACATGTAATGGAAAACCAAAGTTAAAATTAAACGTATTTAATATACAAATATGTGTCTTCATTAACCTATATTTTTAATCACCATGATCAACGCCATCTAGCGCCCACCTATCGCGGGACCCTATAAACAATCTATTTGTGGGATGTAATGTGCTCAACGACTGTGCGCAACTACCTTGTACTTTAGGAGCCAAATCAAATAAGAATCTTTATTAAATAAAATAAACCTTTTACAGATACTTTTGAATCGTCAATAAAAAAGGTCTGATACCTACATATTGTTAGACGGAAATGAAACGACCAACGCTACCCATCCCTAATCAATTGAAGAGTGATGTCACGTCACTAATATCGCTCACTTGACATTAGCATTGTACGCGGGAAACAGTCATATTGTAACACTAAGATTTAATCTATCAATAAATATTGTTTAAACTTAAAGAATCATTTAATAATATACAATTTTAACTAGATTCCATGTCAGGAAATCATCCTTAACATTGTAATATTAACCCCGAACCATGTATTGCATACTGCTTGTAAAGATCCCTTTGTTGGGTTATGAATCAATGATTTATTATATACGAAATAACAGGTAAACTAACATATCGCAACCGTAGCATAAAAGTTCTCATAATCTCAACATCAGTGAATTTAAAGGCAAGCAACGCACCGGTGACACTTCTGGTGTCTCCTCTTGTTCATGATTTGAGATCACTTTCCATCAGGTGACTGTCTAGCTCGTTTGCTCCCTATAACATAAAAAAATACCAATTTCTCTATAAGTTTTGGCTTATCAAAGTAGGTATTATTCAAACCCAAAACCTATACATAGGATACATTTGCAACTTAGCAGACAGTGTGCAAGATTGCATTAATAAATATAAAGAAAAACATTAATCGCAAAGTTATATCACAGAATAGTTGCTTAGTTCTTACCCACATATAAAGAAGTACATATTCATTAAATACACTGTAATCTCCCCATAGCTTTGCTGTCTGGGAATTCGGGAAGGCCTGTACCCTGCAGTGGGCCGTAATAGGCTGATGATGATGATGAAATACACTGCCTGGCTCACTCGCAGCAGTGTTTTTTATTTCAGCCCGGAAAATGGCTATCCATATATTTTCATAGCCATTTCCCGGGTTGTAAGTTACTTCGAGTATGTTGCTATAAAATATTTATTTGTTTCACTCACACATATTTAACTATTACATAGATAGATAATTAGAATAATGATGTAAATGATGAATGTACGAAACTGTAAAAGGCAAAGACGTTTATATTAACTGAGGACCTCAGTTTTTATAAAAATCTTTGGGAAATGGTTGTATAATCGAATACTCCTTATTGTGCAACAACATAAAGAGAGAAATTTAATAAAAGCTTACACAAACTCCATCCAAAGAATTCACTAAGAAATTCTATATGAGTTCCTAAAACATTTTATCAACGCCGTCTATTGAAATGAAATGTTTTTTTTCCAAGTTGTAATCGTAGAGAGAGGACAAGTCTATTAGAAGTAGTAGAATTTATCATCCACCTTGCGCGACGCATGTTTGACCGTGCAGACAATGGGCCGCACGAACACTTGCGAGGAATAGCGCCAAACCATCCTCGACCTCCGATACCATCAGGTCGAGCGCTACCACGCGAATTAATAACAGGTGGACCGACGACTTGCGAAAGGTCGCTGGGCTGGTGGAGGCTGGATGAGGAAAGCAGAGGACCGGGATATCTGGCGTAAAATGGGGGAGACCTATGTCCAGCAGTGGACTGCGATAGGGGACCCGAGGAGATTTTACCCCCGTGTCAGATAACGCAGCCGCCCGCTCGCAGGTCGCTCCCTTCGGGGACTCACCCGGTGGGCTTGACCGCGCCGAGGGCGGCAAGGCGTGCACGGAGAAAACGGAGGCGCAAATTCCTAAAATATAAAACCTATTTACCATGGGGGCAGAGCTCTCCCATGAGATGATACCCGGGCAAGAGGCCATGCTCAGGCCCGCATCCTCACACGGTGAGATGAAGCTAGAGAGAGAGACCAGTCTAACCCTAACCACAGATGACATAATATATACTATAGGTACCAAATTTGTAACTTTAAACATTTATGTAAAAAGTATAGACAAAACAACTGAAAAAAGTGTTCCAAATGCAGCGACAGCACACATACACATATTTCGAATGAGCGTACATTTACCTAAACAAAGAGCCTACAACTGTATTCTCATTGGCGGTTCGTTTCTAAGGCACAGGTGAAATGAAAAGAATTTCATCGACTGTAAATAACAAACCTTAACTTTATGCAAGAAAGTTCAAGTCCTTTATGTTTTATGCTCTACTACATTATTTTAATTACTTGTGGCTTATTATTGCTTCTAATTATTTTTATCGATATTACATGACAACCTCGGATGACAACACTAGTAGTACAGTGGTGTTTCAATTGTCTTTGGTCGGTTGACCTGTCGTGAGATATTGATATCTACTGTCAGTTCGTAAAAAATATCCAAAAGAAATCGCTGAGAAATGGCAAAACGAATTGCACAGAGCTCTGTAAACTGGTCTGCTCTTGCGGAAAGGGTTCCTGCCGAGCAAAAGGTTAACTTAGCGGCTTTCAAGCTCAAATCCGATGGGTACTTGCGAAGGTTAGTTTGGTCAATGAAACCCGTATTACATAATTTTTGCTGGTTCTTTTTGGTTATATAGTTTTTTATTTTAGGGTCTTGGCAAATCCTCCGGAGCCGCCAAAGATCAACTGGGCTCTTTACAAACAGACGGTGCCCGTTCCCGGTATGGTAGAAAACTTCCAAAAGCAATTTGAAGCGTTGAAGGTGCCGTACCCAGCAGACACCCAGACCGCTCAGATTGACGCGCAGTGGGAAGAAATCAAGAAATCCATCCAGGCCTTTATCCAAGAGTCCAACGCTAGCATTGCCAAGTGAGTTACTTGTTAGGCTTGACTGATTTTACAACTTTCATTTAGTTAAGGTGGTAGATAGATTCTATTTTTAATTTAAAATATATGTGTTAATATTTGGAGAGTATATTTTTATAGATTTATTTCAATAAAGCATTTAACAATCACTAGTTTGGATTAACTCAATAATAGAAGCAGTTGTTTGAAATTTTGGTTTTGTTTGTCTTTTTTTTTTCATAACTAAATTAATATGATTGTAGGTTGTTCCTTTGACTGTCTAATTAACATTACTTTTCATCTCATGCAGCTATGAAAAAGAAATTGCAGCGACCAAGGCCCTCCTGCCTTATGACCAGATGACAATGGAGGACTTCAAAGATTCCTACCCTGAACAAGCTTTGGACCCGATCAACAGGCCGACCTTCTGGCCTCATGATGCTGAGGAGCAGCCCGGCTACGTCAACCCTGATGCACCTGCTTCGTCTCACTAAAGTCACTTGTACTATGATGTGACCATGCAATATTTATTACCAGCTATATTATTGACAATAGCTGAGGATTAGTCATGTCATTGTATAAGAACAATTGTAAAGCAATTCTGTTATTTGTAGGAGTAAAGTTTAATAAATTAATTTGTGTTTATCATTTATGCTTGTAATGGATAAATCCTTTGGCGTACCATAGTATTATTTGGGTGTAAACTTAATTCACCTAAGTGAACTAAATACTCTTTAAGTTAACCTGAAACACCTGTAGCTCTGAAGTTCTATTTTTTTTTTAAATGCACTAAGTACCATACATAACCAAGATATCTAGATTTTAAAAATGAATAACAAAGGTTGATTCATAGTTGTTTTTAAAATCTGATACTAAACTATGTGAGAGCTCTCAGTACTTTTTTTTCCGAAAAATAAGTATGTACCTACACGGTTACAGGTGTTCCAGGTTTACTTAAAGTGTATTCAGTTCACCTAGGTGAATGATGTTTACGGCATGAGTAGTTTTGATGGTGTGCATTATGCACCCAGGTGATTCAAGTTTACTAAAAATGTATTTAGTTACCCTGGGTGAATTAAGTTTACTGCACCATTATTTTTATAGAACAGATCTAGACACTGAGTTTTTTTAAAGAGAGCTATATTCAGTCGCCATTTGCTGGAATTAATTTATTGTATATAGACTAACTACAAGTATTAAGCCTATTATGCATTCAAATCCCTGGTTTAGGCAAACCAGTTAAAGACAATTCATTATTTTTTTAAAGTGTAGATAACTAATAGTTTACACACTAACCGCTTAACTTACGTCGAGTTAGGCTATGGATAAATACGTAAAATATAGTATTATTTACGAAAGAAGACACTTGAAAGTCGGTCCCATGATAAAGAAGTTAGGATGAACTATGAAAGAATTTTATTTTTAGGTTGTTGTCGGCATTTTGTGTAAATACATGCATAGAAACTTCCAGACCAGACATGTGTATTGTACAAAGTGTTTGTACCGCCCGGGGATCGAAACCGTAACCCTTGGTGTAATAGCAGACTTCTCAATCATTACACATGCAATGTTTTATAGTGTTTTAGTCATAAGTTTGCTAGGGTAGGGCAAACAGGTAAGATATAAAAATTTAAAAACAAAAAATACAGGTATTTTTAAAACCCCGTTTTAAAATAAAAATACATTTATACATCATTATTTATTACATGAATTGCACATTTTTACAGTATCCTGCAGATAGCAACAATTATGACTATGGGAATGATAAAAAATTGGCTTTTGGCAAAGACTGAAACAAACATTTTACTGTATACAAACTAGAGTTTAAATAATTATGTTCAAACATTTATTTTTCTCAGTAACAAAAATTAGATATTTATAAATAAAACTTCTTCCCTAAAGACCTTATATAATTTTTTTTCAGAAAACGTTTTACATTTCTACATTTACTATTTATTGAATGAACACCACAGTAAAACTGCTGTGTATAATCAAATTGTTCTTTCAAATAATTGGACACAATATAGAAATCCTATCTTTACATAATAGATACTAATCCTTTACTCGGCAGATATGTTAATTATTACCTAGCATAGATATAAAAGGACAACAGACATGGCAGTTTTTCTTTACTGAACTTCAATCGAATTCTCTAAGATATATTTTTATTCATAATTTTCTCTCTGAACATTTTTTTTACTAATTTACTTATTAAATATTTCAAACCTCGAAAATTATATATATTCAAAATAATTAATTTTTAACATAAGCTATATCGGAAATGTGTATTGAAATAAAAATAACACTATTTATTTATACATAAAAAAGAAAAGGGATTTTATTATTTCATTATTTTACTACCTTTTACAATTATACCAAAAAACTTATATTGAATACCAGTATTAATAAACCTTAACAATTGCTACATCAAAGTGTCCTGTGTCACACATTTATATCTATGTAAATCCTACCACTATGTTCACTTCGCTCCAAACTTGTTACCCGAAGGTGGGGGAGGTTGTTGTGAGTACATATTGTAGTAATTGTTCGGCGGCGGCATGTTGAACCCTTGCTGCGGCTGGTTCTGGTTGAAACCCTGCCCTTGGAATCCTTGGTTCTGCCCGAAACTTTGCCCTTGGTTTTGATTGAAACCTGGTTACAAAAAACAATATATGTTTAATTTTATTTATGAAACATTTATTAGATTACTTGGCCATGATTTTCTTATTGGGTTACTGACAATTTTAAAGATAGCAAATAGACGAATTAAATTTTCTTTTTAAAAATATTGTTTTAGGTGTGATCATCTTATTTGATGGAGTTCAGTTGGTTCCGCCAATTAATTTAAACTTTAACAGTAAGTTTTTAATGAAAATTCATTACAAAAAATTGTCTGAAATTTAGAAAATTGTTTCATTAAGAAGGCAGTAGAAAATTCGTCACGACATTCCACAAAGCACATGCAGACGATTAACTAGTGTTAACAATGTATGGGTCTTCTATTGCTTTCCGGAAAAAATATTAAGTTTTTGGGTCACCAGTGTCTATGAAATATATTTAATCTTCATGGTCAGACATATCACTTACCATCCAGATGAGCGTCCTGTACTTAATAACATAAAAAATACATGTAAATTATATAGGTAAACATACCTCCACCCCCCTGCTGTCCAAATCCCCCGCGACCTCTACCTCCCCCCCTCGACCCGCGGCCTCGGTACCCGTTGTCCTGTCCCCGGAAAGACGACTCCCTTCCAAACTCCTTGTTACCGAACGACTGGCGGTTGAAATCGCCGCCTCGGTTGAAGGAGCCCTGACCTTGCCCGCCGCCAAAACTATCCGAGTTGTCCCACCGAGAGCCTGGTAAGTTGAAACGTGTATTTTATTGGTATGTATATATGTAAAGTTTAAAAGAGTGACTATCGAGTTTCTTGCAGACTATTCTCGAAGATCCTACTTATTCCAAAACGGTGGTAAAGTCATAAAAATATACTAATAGTTGGCGATTCAAAAGTATCTACAAAGATTTATTTGAATAAATATATTTTGAATTTTGTTTGGTTTATTTAGAAAGTCTTAATAAAAAAATAAATAGCCAAGTTTTTAAAAGAAACAAGATTTTTCCTATAGTAACTATGGCAGTAGCCAATTACAAAACCTTTAGGCTCGATCCCTGGGTAGTACAAATATTTGTGTGCATGAACATGTCTGTTTGTATTGGTCTGGATGTTTTCTGTGTATAATATTTATGTATTTACAATAACAAATTATAAGTATGTTTATCTGTTGCTTAGTGTCCATATAACAGGCAAATGCTTAGTTTGGGACTAGATGGCGCTGTGTGTATGATATTTATTTATTACATAATATAAAGAGATAATAAGTTAATATCAACTGACGTTCTCGCAGCGCCATCTTCCCCCAAGTAAAGCGTAAAGCCTGTATTATGGATACCAAACAACTGATAAACATACGGATATAAATTTTCTCTTCATAAAAACATACATATTATATATAGTTACACGCAGACCATCACAAAGAGACATGTTCATGCATACAAATGTTTGAACTGCCCGGGGATCAAACCCCGAACCTTGGTGTAGCAGCCGATGTCTCGACCATTACACCAAAGGGGTGGTAAAAAAAAGAAAGATACATACCCCCGCGATCGCCAAAGCGACTGCCACCTCGACCGCGTCCACGCCCACGTCCACGGGAATCGCCATCGTCACGGTCGCGGAACCGCCCACGCCCTGCAAATACATAGCTAGGTCATAACTAATCGTAAACACTAGAAAAAAAAACCGTATTCAAACTAAAAAGCATAAAAGAATGTATAACTAGGTAAATATAAATATATTTTTTGCTTTTTAGTTTACGAATATTTTTTTATTATGGGACCACCTCTAAAATACCCTCTTTCCAACAAAAAATAATCATCAAAATTGGTTCATATACCCGAAGATATACGCGAACAAACATAATAAAAACATATATATATAATTATATATAATTCGTTAACAAAAATAACTTGAAGCGGTAAATTAAACCAATATTAACAATGAATATGAATAACTCACCAAATTTGCCTTTGAATCCCATTCCACATTGCGCCAATTCTAATAATTTCGGATTAACTACTTGATTTGCCTCTTGTAGAACTGACATTAAGTCTTTTGCCTGTGTAAGAAATTATCCGTATACATCAAATTGTCTTACACAACAAAAAAAAACTGCACCTTATTTTCACTTACTTTGGCAGAATTGTTCGGCGTAAACAAGGTATACGCAGTACCCGTATTTTGCGAGCGTCCCGTCCGTCCAATACGGTGCACATAATCCTCAGAATTATTGGGATAATCATAATTTATCACAAATTTCACATCTTCCACGTCTGTATAGGAAAATCAATAGATAAAAATATGAAAATCACATTACATCGTACAACGAGATAATAAAAGCAACATATTCAAATACATGTAATTAAAAACAACAATGTTAGTTAGGAAACAATTCTTGCCTTGAAAGTAGTCCTAGTATACCACCCTGAGTAACTCCAAACAAAATCGAAATTTAAATAGTAACGAGTAACTAGATCCACCAGAGAATTGCCAACCCATAACAGTAATGTTATTTAAAGTGAATTTATTTTTAACATTAGCGATTTTCTTATAAAGTCTCTAAAACTAGGGTTACGCTTTAGTTAAGTTAATCAAAAGCTTTATATAAAACCAACGAACATGGCGAGAATCGCAACCTAACGTAATCTGTGATATATTTACCTTAAATGCCGTGCAGACCGCCGTAGTAACAGGCTGAAATAACTGTATTATGCCCTTCAGTGGATCCGGAGTGTTGTAGGCCAAGAGTCGAACGGTGTGCTGACTATTTCACCCTCAAATGCTTTTTGTGTAACCCGCTAACGTGTCAGGTCGCGTAGGGCAGGACCTTTGGTTATCCGTAAATCTCACATGACATTTAACCAAGCATGTATTGCTCTAGTGATAGTTAGTTGTGGTCTTGTATTGTTATATTTAGTAAACTTTTTAAATGTTATAGGAAGCAAATGAGCAAGAGACACCTGATGGAAAGTGTTCATCTCCACCCGGTGACAACGGTGACATCAGAAGTGCCACCGGTGTGTTGCTTGCCTTTTAGGAAGGAGTACGATCTTTTCTTAAATATTCCTTTGTCATATCTGTAGCATAGATGTAGATCTTATAAAAATGTCAACTATTTTGTTTAAAAATAAAGATTATTATAGAAATTAAAAAAAAATTTAAGTGTTGGAAAGTAAATGTTGAGATGAAAATTTACTCAAGACCAATTTGCAGTTTCAATGGTACACAACTATTAATTTAAAAGAGGCAGCATGCTAAATCGAACAGTGTGCGCTGACAGTAATGTAATGCTGTCATTAATGATTCCATCATTATAATCGCTTATACAATCATTAATCGTGAATTCAGCTACACACCGCTAGCCCTTATCTCTGCACGCATGCGCCTCTGAAATGAAAACAACATTCGAGAATAATGCCAAGTCAGTCATGGAAATTTATACTTATCGTCAGGCTAGGATTCGACAGATCTTAGGATAAATATTGATCTAATGAAAATTTTAAGTATTTGAATCTTTTTCATATACATTTCTTGATGAAATCAACACAACAAAGTATAAAACTTAAGGAAATATTGTACTATGGAAGAAATTTTATCATAAGATTCTGAATATCGTGGCCCGAAAATAGTGCTAACTGGTAATATCAGACCATTGCTTTTACTATTGTATACAGCTAATTTGGTGGCCTATGTTCCAATATCCACATAGAACTGATGGTATACACTACTTTATTATATTTATCCCCTGAAAAGTGTCTCGACACACTTAACTTTCCCCCACACACTATTCCATTTTCATTATTAGCTAAACCTACTGCATCTAGCCCCACCATAACATTCAAATTAGTGAATACTGGAACCTGTTTTATGGTTGCTTCCATCTACAACCTCCATTTTAATATTTATAGCAATGGCATCAAATACCTCCCATACGCTCCTGACAGTCTCTTAGACCTTAATAACACCCCGGTAGAACAGTGCGAGATGATTTAGGACCTGCATTTGCGTATTACTATAAAAAACCTCGCTACTGTTACACTTGTCATCTTCTGTTTGATGCCTTTATGTACTTCGGCGGGAATCGTATCACCACCATTAACAAAATCTTTATTTTTATGCATTTGCAATCATCTATGTCTACAACAGGTGGCACAAACATAAGATAGTTCAACTTCTGGGCAATTTACAGTGACATTTACATCTAAACATTTAATTTTATCGGTTTTGATGTCCGCCATTACTTTGACATCATTTGGATAGTTATCTTCACCCTTCCTATCCACATATTCATCAAAAGTTTTTCATGGCAATTTAAAATTCCTTTAGTGCATACATTTATTTGTGTTTGTGTTCCATACCTAATCCTCTAGCTGCGACATCGGTGGCGACCAGAATCCCACCGGTGGACTGTCGGAACTGATTCAACACGTAGTCTCGGTCCAGCTGGTTTTTGTCGCCGTGTATGGCGAGCGCGCGCCAACCAGCGCGGTTTATTGTCTTTGTTATATCATCCACCTATGGTATTACAATTAATTAAGGTAACAAAATAGTATATATTTGAATATTTTACTACTGAATTAAGTTCAAAGATATAATAATTTGTTTTGGCCCCCTTTTCAACAGTGACGTGTTTATTCATAATTATAAAAAAAATTATAGATCATTTTAAGCTACTAATATATCAAAAGCAGGATGCATACTTCATATAATGTTATTGTAATGTGTATATTTTTCTATGCCTATTCTACAATGTAAAAGATGCTCTTCTTTTGGAGTCCAGGTAAGATTGATTTTCATCATCATCAGTGGGCCTTTTACTATTTGAAGGGATTACCTTATCTATTTCTTTACCTAGTTACACTAGGTTCCTTGAGAACACCTTAAACACCGAAAATGTCAATCTAAAAGTTTAAACTTACCTTTCTCTTAGTTTCTGCAAAAATGATAGTCTTAGTTTCCTCCTCCGAGGATATTTCAGTGAGCAACGTGATAAGTTTATCATTCTTCTCCCATTCCTCGCACACGTCCACAATCTGTAGGATATTATGGTTAGCGGACAGGAACAGTGATCCAATGTTGATTTGTATGTAGTCATGGAGAAACTCCTCTGCCAAGTTCTTCACTTCTTTGGGCCAAGTAGCTGACCACATGAGTACCTTATTGAAGGAGTGGTTACATTAGATCAACAATTAATACAGCATGCACTTACTTGTATGTAATTTCTATAAAAACCCTTAGTGCTTTTATTTATACGTAGTTCAGCAACTAGTTTTTAAGATTTACAGGAGAACAAACTAGTTGTGCTTAAAATTGTATGAGGGAATTAATTATTTTTAAAATTTTAAATAAAATGGTTTCATACCTGCCTATCCGGACGGATTTGTTCTATAATTTTACGAATCTGCGGTTCAAAACCCATATCCAACATTCTATCAGCCTCATCCAACACCAAGTATGTGCATCTCCTCAAATTTGTTGTATCTGTAAGTGCACAAACATAAAATTAATTTCATTGATCCATGAGAAGTATGTCACTTTTTAAAAAAAACTAGTTTTATAAAAAAATATTACTTTTCTCCAAAAAGTCAATCAATCTTCCGGGTGTCGCAATGACAATCTCCACACCGCGCTCTAGGCACCGTCCCTGAGGCCCTTTGGGTGCTCCACCAAAGATACAGGTGTTCCTCACCGCCACATTCTGACCAAAGTCTTGTGCTACCTGTAAATCAATACGGAACTAATAATTGTGTCACCTTTTTGCAGTATCTATAAAAAGCTGGCATGATAGCTTTGATAAAAAAAACTCATTCTATGCATTTCATAGAGTACTAGAAATAAGCAGACTGAGCATATTAAGCCAGATTAAACCACTAATATACATGTGAATAATTATGTATTTTATTGTACTTATAGAGATCTATTCCCTCAATTTAATTTATATTTCCCTATTAAAATGAAACAAAAAATAAATAAGAAAAAAGCTATGATTAATTGAAGGATTATTTTTAACCCATTGAATGCCGGGATTCCAAACACAATAGAAAATCTATTGTGTCTGGCGCTTTAAGGCGTCATTGGCAGTCAAAGGGTTAAGCTTTTGTTCTATTTATGCTAGTTGCTCATGTGCAGCCACTAGTAATCTTTCATGCCAGCTCTTTTTGACTTCAATCAATAACTAAATTCATATAGGTGAAGCAAATCTAATAAGATTAGTTGGTAATGGGATGATTTCAATGGTCAATGTAATCTTAACTTTAATGATTCAATTACATGATTTGAATTTGTCAGAATTTTAAAGTCAAGAATATAAATTAATAAACTATTTGCATAAACACAGAAATACCCTGTTAGGTTTTTTGTGACATGTTCTATATAGGTGTCTGCTTAAATCATTATACAGGATAAAATATCAATGGATGTATTTTGTTTGTAGTACTGGTTAAATAGTCAAGCTGTTATAGCAGTAAGCATGTCACATATTTAACATTTCAGAGTAATTCCATCATATATAAAAATAAAAACCATATTATATAATAAATGGGTAAATACACCATGGTCAGGGTAAAAAAGGTGATTGTGTTTAACAGAAATATTTCAATAAAAAAGTGCTACAAAATTACAAAAGGTTACGTTCAGAAACCTTCCCTAACAAAATCAAATTTACAATTCTAAAAAATTAACAAAATGTTTTAATTTAAAAATTCCGAAAATATAAGGTTTTCGAACATAGCCTGCCAATGAATAAACTAAATTCTACATAAATTAATATTGAATCATTTACTATATCCAAGTTGCTTGGATCGCTGTCCATCTCCGCAGCGATCCCGTTCATTGAAATCAATGTCTGTTGCAGCACAATGAAAAATAAATTATCTCACTTTCAGATTTCAAGCTAATTTACTTAAACAAAACAATATTATTCAATAAACATTTTACCAAAGGCAGGCCTAATTCTTTCCTACAAATAAAAAATTGCCATTTAACAATTAAAATTGGTTTTTTACCTGCTGAATCTGCTGAGCCAACTCTCTAGTTGGTGCCAAAACAAGGACAATAGGTCCTTCATCTCGCAAAAGTCGGGGCTGATTGATAATATGCACAATAGCAGGTAAGATGTAAGCCAAAGTCTTCCCTGATCCAGTCTGTGCAATCCCACCATATCACGCCCCGACAATGCTATCGGCCACCCCTGGGCTTGAATAGGAGTCGGATTCGGGAAACCCTGTTTCAATATCTCTTTCATAGCGTAATCAGGGAAGCCACCCTCTTCAAAGTACATACTTGGGGCGGGAACATCGCGACCGCGGACGGTAATCTGGTGCTGGCTTCGGTACGCTTCCACCTCCGCCGCCGACCGACCTTGAGTGTTAGGATGCGGAACATAGAAGTTTTTCTCGAAGGGAGTCAACTGAATGTTGTCCCATCGAACTTTGCGAAGATCTTTTCCGGGCTGATCGTTTTTGAAGTTGCCTCGGAAATCGTCGCGCCCACGGTTACCAAACCCTCGTCCACCATCGCGACCGTCTCTTCCGTCGCGACCTCCGCGACCGCCGCGCCCGCCACCGCTACTTCTGCTTCTATCCAAAGATCGGTCACTGGAACGTCCACCTCTAGAACCACCGCCCCCACGGCTACCTCCACGTCCACCCCTACCACCCCCTCGTCCACCACCACGACCTCCGCGTCTATCATCATACCTAAACATAAATAAATAAAAAAAATAGAAACGACAGCATACTTAAACACCAAACAGTCGAACAGAAAACCGATTACTTACATCGTAACAAGCTTTTCTGGAACTAAACACAAGGGTAATACACTAAACACTTTATTCTTAATACTTTTAATCCTATTTAGTGAGATTAAAACACTATTTTAAAACTAATTAGGCGTAGCTTGAGTAATTAGAAAGACAGCCGCCGCCATATTAGTTTTCGTTCGTTTGACGTTAAGACGACATAGACATTTCCTGTTTGTTGACGTATTGAATTTGTCTATTATTAAAAAACCTTTAAAATACATACTTATATTAATTATTCGGATTGTGTGATAACATAAACCACAAATAATTAGCCTATAAATAAACATAATACTAAGCAAAATTCAAAACCACGCTTTTTTATATCATGGCATTCATTAAATATTCCACCGCGAAAATTTAAATTATGGTTTCAAAAATGTTACCTGCAGTTTAATATATTATTTTACAATCGGAAATAGAATAGAATTCATTTATTTGTCGAACGTAAGTATTATACATATTTTTTATAATTTCTAGTGTCCTTTACATTCTACCAGTAAAATGGCGTGCAAATATTAATTACTTTTATAGCTATAATGCCAAAATATATAAGAAACAAAATATGAAATAATTATTATGCACAGACTTCAGTTTATTCAATTAAGTATATACTTCTTCCAATATGTAAATATTTGGGTCAGTTGATGTTATCGATCAAACAACTTTCTTTCGACTTCCCGAGTTCGCACCTTCTTCCTGGTTCGGGCGGTACAATGGACGCCTCGATTCCCGTATTTGAAAAACCTCACCCACGTTTGACCGTATTAGATTGGACTAGAAATGTACAGCGATTGCAAAATGAGGCCAGGTTACGTCGTTTCGAATCCTATGAATTGCGACAGAAGGCAAACCAGTTGAGGAATGAAACTTCTGTCACGACGCGTTGGGATAATTTTATCAACACCGAACTTTTGCGCGATAGGCAAGTAAAAGTTTCAAAAAGATAACTAGGTATTAATTTTATGCGCACATTGAAAACATGACTTATGACTGCGAATCGAACCTGGGATAGGTAGACATAGTTCTTCGAGTATCAATAATGGTTATATTTACTTTGAGACATAGGGTATTTGGTTGGTTGGTTGATTGAACCTAAAAATAATAAATAAAACTTTTTAGAATATTCGAAGTGGAAGCTTGGAGAGAAAAACAAAGATTCACCAGGGAAGCTGTACGAGATGAAATCCGGGCTTTGAAGGAAGAGAAATATGCGACTGAGTTACACCTGGAATCACTGCAAGTACCGCTCATGGTATCGTCACAGTGTCTCTCCAATAGAGACCAGAGGGTGCCTCCAGAGCTGACGAGGGATCAGCTAGGAGAGGAGCTGAACAGAGTAAGATTAAGACCAACTAGGCAACGCTAGATGTTTCAATAAAATGCAAAACATCTTATGATTGACGCCAGGACAACTTAATGTGCCTTCCGAAGCACGGAACCTTCCTTCCATTAGAACATGAACATTTCGTAAATGTAGTATCTGCGTGCGTGTGTGTATATCTATACTTTTACCTATTTTTTCGTTAATGTATTTTCGAGAAGAGCCAGCAAGAAAGTCGTAATATTGACATACAACAGACTTTAAATGTATCCTCTCCAGGAACTTCACATTATCGAGAACAGCAAACGCGTGCTCACCGACGTGTGCCACATGGGCTGGGAGAAGCTTAAGGAGCTGACCAATGTGTACTGCCGGCTCGAACGCGAAATACAGAACAAGACGACGCTCTGATGCTGGAGTACCGGGCCAGGGATTTGACGAGGGACAGCGCTGATATCTCGTATAAGCTGGACCCGACTTGCTATTACCGCCTGAGTAAGTCCTTCAATCATAGCATGAGCGTAACCAGTCTTGGGCTCATCATCATCAGCTCATTAAACGTCCCCACTGAGGGGCACGAGCCTTCCCGCATAGGGGTGATTAGGCCTTAATCGTCCACGCGGGCCCAGTGCGGGAAAATTCGAAAACACATTGGTACTTACGTGGCGGGATTGTAACCTCAGCCCTCCCTAGGAGGGCAACAGTCCACACCATTGAGCGACCGCGCTCTTTAGTCTTGGGCTCAGGGTGGGGCCACAGTGAACCTATCCCCTCCCCTCCCCCGGTATTTTGTTTTTGTTTCAATATGTGAGAGCCAGGGTGCGGCAAGCGCCCCGGCTTGCCTTAGTGTGGCTACGCCCATGAAACATAGTACCTATCATCGGTAGCTCATTGGTGTGGACTGTTGCCTTCCGATCTGGAGGGTGCAGGTTCAAATCCCGCCACGTACCAATGTATTTTCGAATTTATATGTATATATTAATCCGACGCTCTTACGGTAAAGGAAAATATCGTGAGATAACCTGCGCGCAAGGAAAAAATTTAAAGGTTGTGAATACGGCCAATCCGCACTGGGCCCGCGTGGATGACTAGATACACCTTAAACGCCCTCGGGTGTGAATGTTCAATGAGCGGATATTGAAGTACCTACCTATTTTGCAGAAGAGGAGGGCACCGTTAAGCGGTGTATGGGCCTGAATGCCACCAAATAATTCATCATCAGCAGCCCATAACGATAGCTTTATTTTTCTAAAATATAAAGTTTTTTCTTAAATAAAAATAGCCTATGTTTTTATTTCTTATTACATCTGCTACTCGTGCTGCCAAAAAAAGTCCCGTCCAAATCGGTCTAGCCGTTTCAGAAATCACCCAGAACAGACAGACAATAATCTTACTCTAATTTTATTTAAAGAAAGATGATCCCAAACTACACGTCAGAATAAGGCCGATGGGGATGGCCGTGACAAAATCATGCAGAAAATACCACATTTTAACGAAATACCCAATTTTTTTTAATATGAATGAATAAATATAAAACGCAGCACAATGACCGAGGAGAGCTACGTAGACTGCATACAAAACACGATTAAAATAGCCGAACAACTGATGTCCCAGTCGAAAACACTTCGGGAGACGATGTTCAAAGCGCGCGAAACTGCTCGCAATCAAATGTACGCGCAGAGTCAACAAGTGGAGGTGATCATGCGGCGGCGCGTGTACGACATACAGCGGGCGAGGAATGAAATGGATTGGCAGAAATATAAGGTATAGTCAGATTATGAGTAGGGTATGCAAAATGAGTGACACATTTTTGTCCAATTGAGTTGATGACAGCAGATCGCCTATGGTATCAAATCTGTAGAAAACTGCAAATCAGTGGGAATCTTTAAATATTTTATGGCGATTTTCCGTGATGTCTGGACGCGTAGGGTATGCACTGCTTAATTGCATATACGGAATGCACGCCGCTGGGTATAGTAAGATTCAAGACAGATGACCACTGCACAGAAGTCATTTTTAGATATCTTTAAAGGTGCGGTGGCGGCGACACGGCGGAAATTCCTATATTTTGTTTACGCTCATAAAATTTTTCAATATTACATGATTATATTGACTAACATTAAAATGATCTTCAACTTGCGCAGAACGCCACCATTTGTGGTCATCTTGCGAATCGTATTTTAGCACCATTTTAATGTAGCTTTCATCATCATCATTATTATCTTTTATTTATACAAAGTGTACAGGACTGCCAGGACGCTCATTTGATGGTAAGTGATACACCTGACCATGACAAAGCGGCATTGATTGTGACCAACAACTGATGGACAGTTATTATTCTCCGTCAATGCCGCACAGCACTCGAGAATAGATGTTAAGTCCCTTATTTCATGTAATTTAACTAGCTACAGTGCTCTCATGCCGCAAGCGTAGCGTAGTAGGCCCTCCGGCCCGATGGACCGACGCCTTGCGAAAGGTCGCTGGTGGAGGCTGGATGAGAAAAGCGGAGGACTAGGAAATCTAACTGGGGAGACCTATATCCAACAGTGGACTGCGAAGGTTTGAAGAGAAATGACAGGAATGTTACTGCTCAATAAAATCGCGGACTTTTAATCACATCTACTTTATTATTTCGCTGTTTGAAATCAGTCAGCTCTGGCTTAATCCGACCTCATTATCTCATGTTGTTTATCTACTTCAGCTCGAAGCAAATATGCAGAAAGTGGACCGTGAGATAGAGTCGCTGAGGGCGGCGGTGGCTGATAAAATCAACCCCACGAAATTGGTGGAGACAAGACTCGAGACGCGAAAACTGCGTCCGGTGCTTGAGAGGGTGCAGGTGAGGAAATGTTTTGGTTAAAACTTTCTGGAAAACATTCACACGGCGCTACTTAGTCCCAATTTAACGCAGGGAACTTGTAGTATGGGATCTAAACAACCGATAATTCATACTAATATTTTTTATGCTGCATGACAAACTGCCTCCTCATTAGACTGCTCCCCAGTTTTCAAACTTAATTTGCTGTTTACCTCGTTGTCTTCAAACTAATTTGGCAGTTCTTAACCTAGCTGACACAGCCATAGTGTGTTCTGAACGATCTATGGCTCGCTAAGTATCTAATCATTTTGTAAAGGAAACATCCAAATAACAATATAATTGCAACACAAATATGCGCCATTATAAATTCATCATCATCAGCTCATTAAATGTCCCCACCGAGGGGCACGAACCTACCCGTATAGGGTGATAAGGCCTTAGTCGTCCGCGCGGGCCCAGTGCGGATTGGACGACTTCACACACAACCTACGAATCTCTTCGCAGGCGTGCATGAAGGTTTCCTCACGATGTTTTCCTTCACCATAAGAGCGTCGGATAACGTACATATATTTTCGAAAATTCGAAAACACATTGGTACGTGTCGGGATTTGAACCTCAGCCCTCCCGGTAGGAAGGCGACAGTCCACACCATTGAGCCACCGATGCTGATAAATCATCATCATAAATTAATAATAATAAATATCCACTGACATTCACAGAGTGCCATCTAACCCCAAGTTAAGAGTGAAGCCTGATTTATGAGTACTAAACACTCAGACCATTACAAACAGACATGTTCATGCATACAAATGTTTGTACTGCCTGGGGATTGAACTCAGAACCCTTGGTGCGGTAGTAGACGTCTCAACCGCTACACAAATTAAAACTTTTTCAATAATGTTGCTGTAGGATAAGCCGATGCGAGGTCTTATAGAAGAATATGAGAGAGTTCACATGAGCACCAATCAGCTGGAGAATAAATTAGAAGAAGCGTTGTAAGTTTTTTTTACATTCAATTTAGCACTGTTGACTTTGACATTCTCCTAGGTTTACTGCGTGCCCTAAATATTTCCTCCATGGTCATTGACTGGCTTTCAAGTTAGTTCGTAATCTTGGTAACGGTTGACAGCTCTTTGACTTGGAATGCTCAGGTTGCTGGCGTCAGTAAAAGTGTGTTTGCTGCTGCTGCATCATTGAATAGGTTGCGTAACCTGTTACCGATACTTACTAAGATTGCTTTAGTTCAGTCGTTGCTCCTTCCCATCTTAGATTATGCTGATTGTAGTTATTTGGATCTTAGTGAGGTTCGTCTTAACAAATTAGAGAGACTACAGAATTTTTGTATTCGGATAATTTATGGCCTTCGTAAGTAGGTACGATCATGTCTCCTTATTTCGTGTAAAGCTTAAGTGGCTTCCTATACGCCAACGCCGTGATCTTCATATTCTTACGCTTCTATATACCATCCTTTTAGTGGCGTGGCATCAGATTATCTTAAACAGCGTTTTAGTTTCATACAATCTTCTCATTATAGTGGTCTGCATTCATCATTAAAACTTAACCTTGCTTTCCCTTCTCATTCATCCCATTCATTCACCCACTCTTTTACTGTACAATCCATTCGACTTTGGAACTCTCTGCCAATGTCCATCCGTCAGTCTCCTTCTGTATCTGTTTTCAAAAGTCGCTTAAAAGATTACTTGCTTAAACTTTAAATTCTATTCTTCTTATGTATCTCTCCATTTGCTTTTTACGAATCCTATTCTTATTATTTACTTTAAATTGCAGTATGTTTTGTTTATTACTGAAAAATTCTGTAAATGTGTGTGTGCAATAAAGAATTTTATCTATCTATCTAATCAACATTTTTTATATATGCTGAGTTGTCAAAGTATTTCTCCATTGTAAATGTTCATACACACTCGTAATAAGCCACTATTGTAGATGGGTACCTACTAATTTCATCTCTTTTTCAATTAGTTAATGCTTCTTTTATTGGCTGATTTCAGAAGGCTATTCAATCTTCAAAATGCCTCTTATCACCTCGACCTATAACATTTTGTCAAATTATGTGTGACTTGACGTAGTTGAACAAAAAAGGGTACATAAGGAAATTCTGTTTTTTCCCCTTCTCAGTTTAGCATATTCCATGTGCCCTTAATAGTTGAAATCCTTACAAACATACTCGACTGATTCCCAGAACAACCTACCATGGCATGTACAACCACCAGCAGCGTTTGAATAAAGAGCTGCAGCAGAAGAACCAAGCGTTGGAGACGGACCGGCGGCTGGCGGAGATCCGGCGGCCGGTACACGCGCCCGACGAGACAGAGTTCCAGAGGAGCCTCGGCTATTGCCGCATGAGGGACGAACTCCCGCCTCATTAGACTGGACCGAAGATTTCAAACTACGAGATAAGCATAAATCTCGTTGTCTTTCAGACTAATTTGGCAGCTCTTAGGCCCATATTCTAGAACGAGACTCAACGTTGATCTTTACTTAAATTGAGTTAAAAAGGGACGGCGCTATTTATCGTATAGAGCGTTATATCTTTCTCACTCTATTCCCTATTCATCTTAACCTAGCACAGCCTTAGTGCCTGCTACTGCACTGAACCATCTAAAGCTCGATAGGTGTCTGATCATTACATTTTTTTTCTTGCACATAAAACACTAACGCTGGGTAGACGGTAATTAGTAGTAGGTATATAATTAATAAGGTTCACCGAATCACCGATGTGCCTGTGCTGAAAACAAATTTCAATAGCGCGGGAAATACTATTGACCAATCGGAATACTTTACGCACGGCGCATCTTCTTCCTGTGCACCTATTGGAGCGCAAGCGACAGGTGCTTAACTAATACTTATTTATTTTCTATCGTTGTTTTACTTACATTTTTGGACACAGTTGTTCATAATATTTATAGATTAGGCTTCAGGTATCTATGAAGTAGACACATGGCGATTGAATGCAAAAAATACTATTACAAACCTTTTTGATTTCCAACTGAAATCTATTGTAATTGTCTAGTTACATTACTGCTACATTAATGTATGTAGCATATACATTAAAAGATTTTTCATTAGGTTATAAGTAGTTTTAACATAAGGAATACCCACCACATGTCTTCAATACTAACAATAACATAAATAAAAGACTTTTTTATTATAAACATTTATTAATAAACAAAACATGCAATCGGTGTGTAATGCAATAAGTATAATCGTTACATTATGCAAAGAACTCGCAGTGTTACCACACTAAAAATAATACCATAGGGCTGTTAGCTTAATGTGGTACTTGTCACTGGCTGAAAATAAATATTATTTTAGGATTTATTAAATATAAATTACATTATAATAAATCATGAACATTTTATTCAAATAAATGCCTTCTCTGAATAAAATAAATATTTGTGACATTTAATATAAAAAAAAACTAATTTTTGTTGTCCCCATTGGCAGATGTAAACAAATTTCGATACGAAATTAAGGCCAGTTATTTCATTTCAATACATACCAATTTTGAAATTATGGCTTTCATATGAAAATAGTCAGGTATAAGTCATTATTTTTTAAATAACTTAAAGACTGTAATGAAGACGTTTACCATATTCCCATTTATTATTTCGCGACAAAATTAAATCTTAAAAGTACCAAATACATATTATGTCTATAAATACTGATACATCCATTGAAGCGCATATAAATAAATTAAAATATACTTATTGTTATATAAGTACATAACTTATATAATAGGGGATTTAAAAAAGTGACGGTTTTAATCAAGATGTTAATCATATTCATAACGCTTTTGAGCCCATGCTAATATTAATATTTTTGCAATGTATCAATATAAACTTTAATATCTATTAGCACCTCAAATGTAAAGATGAACACGTTTTCGTACTTTTGCTTTGACCATACTAAGGGCTATTTCACAATGTAACTCTTTATAAGGCACAGCTTAGCTGTTATTGGGTCGACCAGTTTAGTTTTAAAAAGCTAATAACAATTAAAAAATGGCAATTTCTGAGTGCGTCGTCGTATTTATGTATATAAACATTGTTAGTATCATGATAAGTGCCTTATAAAGAGTTAAGTATCTACAAAACTATAGATTATTAGTTAGAAATTATATTTCACCTTATATAATTAATCAATGTTATATATACTGTTAAGATCGAAACAAAAAGACAACACTTGGTGATAAATAACAAAAAAAACATTTTTTTCATAACTTTGTGAAACGCTACAAACAAATTGATGGACTTATCAGCTTCATGAATATTTTAATTCAAAAAATTAAGAATCGACGGTTAGTTTGATAGCATAGTGACTGATCATTTTATGATTAATTGATAAATTAAATTTTTTTATTGACAAAACCAATTGTTTATTTTTTTCATCTTGTTAAATCCTGTAAATAACATATTGCGACGAATATTAACACCAATATGTTTGAAGCTTAAATAAAAACACAAATACAAAAATCACTTTCGCAACACATGACTTTATCGATGTACTAAGCAAGTAAAGTAATTAAAAGTTATAAATAAATAATCTCAACTTTAAACAAACCATTCTATAGGAAAATTAAACGAAAATTAGTGAAGCGTATTCAAGGAATGCTAAGTGATATTGTACTTTTTTATTTACTAGCAAACTAAGATAACTTAAGAATATTATAATAAAATGATGGAAACAATATAAATGCACATCTTAAGGATCGTGTCGTGTTACGCAGTTCAATAAGTGTAGTAGTTTCTTTGAAACTGTGTTGTAGTGTGTGTAAGCAACCTCCCTCACACATAGAAATAGGTTAGTATATAAGCGTAGTTGTAAGTTATTTGAATCACTAAATATACCAGAGCACACTTAATACGTGTTTAATTTAAGCCTCCATTGCAGTGTAATATTTTATCAGGAAATGGTTTCATGTGAGTACATACATTTATTCATAAAGTAGGGCCTATAGTATTTCATTTTATAAGAATCAAAACAATTGTTATGTTTACAACTAATGAAATAATGCAGTAATAGCATAACGTAGCATGCGCCATACATTTTCTGTGCAACTGCGCTTCAGACGTATTCTCAATTATTTTGCATTTATTTATTTACGTTGACGACTCATTTGGTGTTGCGGTGGAGACGTCGGCTGCTACACCAAGAGTTCCGGGTTGTGTGCATGAACATGTCTGTTTGTAATGGTCTGGGTGTTTTCTATGTATAATATGTATGTATTTACAAAAAAAATATGTTTATCTGTTTAGTACCCATAATACAGGCTTCACGCTTAACTTGGGGCTAGATGGCGCTGTGTGAATGTCAGTGGATATTTATTTTATTTATTTATTACATTAGACTTTTACAAATTCGCGCCTGCATTCTAAATATTTTGACCGCTCCGAACTTCGCACAAGACGATGCGCAGTTTACAAAATTCATACATTTGTACTCGACTATACCTGCGCAGTGAGCACTTTGACTATATTCAGAGCGGCCATAAAGTTTGGCGAGATCTTACCTAAGTAACGAATTATATACAGGCTGAATTTTGAATCATTGGCATCCATTCGAGCTATTATTGTACTCATATTTTGGAATGTTTATGGAACCCATACCATATATAGATTATAAAAGTTGTACACAATTAATGATAAAAAATAAATTATCGAATTGCATTTAACAATTCGATTAATTATTATGGCTCATTTTATTTCAATATTACAAACAGACATTCTAATCTTATTTATATATATAGATATTTATTGAAGAACTACACGTTGTCTGAAGCGCGAAATAACACTTAATTATTAATTTAAACAATACTTGATTACTTGTAATCATTTGCTTATTCCATACTAATAATATAACTATATAACATGTATTTTCAATGAATACTTATTCCATATATTTAATATAAATGCGATACACCTTAAAAACGGTAAATATTAACTAAAACACTTACTCGTAGTTTTAATACACAAATAAAAATGCTTGCATTGGTTCATATTCTCGCAAATAAATAATTTATTATTATTATCATTTCAATATCGAGTTAAATGCTATTTCAAAGTTTGGCTTCCCAGGAAACTATAAGCGTATATGAATAGGTTATAATTATAAATAGTTTTTAAATATAAAATATTATTGTCATATTATGTTCAAGAAAAAAAATAAACGACATTATAGCTTTTCAGCACAAAAGTGCTCAAGTTTTTTTAAAATAAAAAAACTAATTTATTTTTTAAATTATATGGATTTTTGTCTGTACTTAAGTACATAATAACTATTAAAAGCTATAAATAAACCGATATAGGTAGTTTCTTTCAGTAGCAAAATGAAAAACAAAGCCAAAACCGAAAGCTTAGTTATGGTGGTACCTAATAAAGGTATTACTTAACCATATACTTAGCATAGAGTAATTATTAGAAATCTGATATGTAAAATTACCAATATCAACTTGACAGGGTTGCCACCTTTAGGGGGGAAAATCGGGACGATCGGACATTCATCAATGACTTTCGAAGTATGGTCCAATCATTTTATGATACATGTGAGACAGTCGTATCATCATCAGCTCATTAAACGTCCCCACCGAGGGGCACGAGCCTACCCGTATATGGTGATTAGGCCGTAGTCGTCCACGCGGGCCCAGTGCGGATTGGACGACTTCACACACAACCTTCGAATCTCTTCGCAGGCGTGCATGAAGGTTTCCTCACGATGTTTTCCTTCACCGTAAGAGCGTCGGATAACGTACATATATTTTCGAAAATTCGAAACACATTGGTACGTGTCGGGATTTGAACCTCAGCCCTCCCGGTAGGAAGACAATCCACACCACTGAGCCACCGACGCTCATCATTTTAATCATTCAATTATGTTTGTTATATATGTTATTTGATTAATCCTATAGCATACTGACAAAAATCGGGACAAAATAGATAGGTCGCCGGGACCCGGGACAATGCCTTAGAAATCGGGACTGTCCCGGCAAAATCGGGATAGGTGGCAACTCTGACTTTACTCTATATTGGAACTTTGTCCATTATGATTATACCTTTAAATAACTTCTTCACCTTTATGCCTTGCATTAACATATAGAGATAAGATTCTAAGCTCACCTTGTTCTTTTACAAAGATAATGTTACAGAACAAAAGATTTTGTAACAGATTATATCAAAAGCCCGCCATTTTATTTCTGCGACAGAACCTGTCAAGTGACGCAAGGTGGCGCTGTTACCGAGTATGAATTTTAAAACGAATCAATATTTTATATAAACAGTTTTTTTTTATTTTTGTATAATGGTAACAGGTTAAAAAAGTATTTAATTCTAAAATAACTGGCAACCTTTAATTCTGAACCATTTCTAAATTCAAATCTTTACTGAACACGTACCTCTCGCTCGGGTATCAATTCGGGAGGCGGTCCTACCTTCTCGTACGCTTCGTCGAGCAATTCACATATCATTTTGATACTGTCATCAGTGAGTTTGGTGCTTGATGCCAATCTTATAGAAGGTTCTGGACAGTTGACCTCGACATCCCTCAAGTAGGCGGCGACTGCGAACGCCACGCCCTTCTCCATACAGTAATTGGCTATATTACGTAGATATGATTGCTTCAGGCGATCGGTGAGCTCTTCTTTCTTCAGATATATATGTTTGACTGGCGATAACTCGTCGCCTCGGAATCTGTAATACTCCAACTTGCTGAGGGCTCTGGAATTAATTTAAAAAAATATTATCCATGTGGAATTGGTGTGGACTGTTTGTTTCAACAGGCCTCAACAGGCCAAACCACTGAAGCGCTTTTTTTTTTCAAAGCATCAAAACTCATGTTTTTAGTTTAGTATTTTATCGTTTTTTATTATATTTTTGTATATTTTTTGATGTTCATAAGTGCTTTTTGTAAGCCTAATTTGAAATAAATGTTTTTGACTTTGACTTTGTTTCCTGCCAGTCTGGAGGGTGCAGGTTCAAATTTCACTACGTACCAATGTTTCATCCAATTTTTTGGAAATTGTATGTACTCGTACGTTTATCCGACGCTCTTACGGTGAAGGAAAACATCGTGAGGAAACCTGCACACATCTACAAAGAGATTCAAAGGTTGAGCGTGAAATCAATCCACACTGAGCCCACGTGGATGACTAAGTCCTATACATACTTTACGGGTAGGCTCGTGCCCCTCGGTGGGGACGTTTAATGAGCTGATAATGATATATAAATATTAATAAAGGTTTTAAAAGTAATAGTCATGCCTCACTCAATCGGTGCAAAGCAATCGGGCGTTTCACATTCCACCTTCCACTTTAGATAAACAATAAACTATCTAGAGCGTCGGTGGCTCAGTGGTGTGGACTGTTGCCTTCCTACCGGGAGGGCTGAGGTTTAAATCCCGACACGTATCAATGTATTTTCGTATTTTCGAAAAATATATGTACGTTATCCGACGCTATTACGGTGAAGGAAAACATCGTGAGGTTTCCTTCATGCACGCCTGCGAAGAGATTCGAAGGTTGTGTGTGAAGTAGTCCAATCCGCACTGGGCCCGCGTGGACGTCTAAGGCCTAATCACCCTATACGGGTAGGCTCGCGCCCCTCGGTGGGGACGTTTAATGAGCTGATGATGATGATGATGGTGCACAATCTCACTCAAAAAGTGCCCGTGGCAAAACTCTAAAAAAAAAACATAAAAACGGGTGCAGTAAACTCAACAGTTCACCCGAGTTTATTCACCATATAGATAGTGTCTGTACATTGGTCTATGTATGAATTAAAAAAATGCTTTTGAAAACGTTATAAAGCAAATTGCAGAACAATATTATCTGATTGCTCTGTCCAGTTTATTGACGTATTACGGCATAAAAAATAATTGATGAATCCAAGGTTGTTTGGTAAGTCGAATCGTGATATTGACTTTTTATCATTATATTTATTTATCTTTATTAAGGAAATTAACAGCTTAATATAATACATGCGTATATATAAAAAATGACATAATACACAAGCATTTAACTTCCACTTTCCAGGTTAGACTCAAAATACAAAGCATGAACAAAAGGTACAGACATGCATTTATTTACTTCGAAGATAATTATGTTCGATATAAGCAATAGGTACTTTTAGATAAACAAACATCTTTTTTTTACCGGCCAAAAAAGTCCCGTCTCAATTGGTCCAGCCGCAGATCGACATACAAAAATTTCAAAAATTGATATTCTGACATAAAAATATTAATTTCAATTTTGACCTTAACGCGTCACTGCAAGGGTACAAAAACATAAAAGCACGAGCAAACTCCTGTCATTATAGACAATGAAGCCTCTGAACTGAAAATTTCTGCCCAACTGACACGGTGGCAGATTTTGCCCGAGAAAATTTTTGAGTGAAATTCTGCATCCAGTTAGTTTATCTAAGGCAGTTTTCTCTACTAATCACCACATGGGTCGTCAAATCACTGTAAAACTATGTAACAAATATGCAACTCACTTGTTCAATTTCTTGGATACCACTTCAAGGTTTGACAAAATGGCGGGATCCCTCTCCACAATGTCCAATGCCGTAATGGCGCCTGAGTCAACATCGCGGAAGTGATGCACTGAAGCAATAACCTGACAAACAAAATATAACCATAATCTTCAGCCATAAGATTTACTGCTGAAAAAAGCTATTATTTTTGGAACTCAACCATTTCTGTTATATTTCTCTTCATATGTAATCATCATCAGCATAGCTTTGTGGAGAATAAGCCGTAAGGGAGCGTTAAAGTTGATTGTTTTTCATTTCTTTCTTCTTAAAGTGTTACGTCCCGCAGGTTTCCTTGCGATGTTTTCCTTCACCGTAAGTGCGTCCGATAAACAAATAATTACGAAATTTCGAGTACACATTTAAACGTGACGGGATTTGAACGTGCACCCTCCAGATCGGAAGGCAACAGTCCACACCAATGAGCCACCGACACGCTTAAATGACTACCTACTAATATATATTTCCTTCAATACTACACTTAATCTAACAAAATTAATTGAAATTCATAATAACAAAAACAAAATTAAGTCCATACCTAAACCAGAAAGCCGTTGGTGTTCAACAATAAAATGCGAGCCTGCACAGAATCCACCAATAGTTGCAAACGAGTGTTCTAGGGAGCCCATAATTAAGTCTATTTCATCTCGTGGAACGTCAAGGTGTTCTGTCAAGCCACGCCCATTCTTACCTAAAACCTGGAATGGAAACAAAAATATTATAATGTATGAAATTTTTAAAATTCTATATTTACAATTTTGTGTTATTTTCATCTAACTTTGCAACCTTTGAGACCATGGGCCCAGGTAGAACAAAAGACAAAGTTTTGAAACCTCACTTTGTTTTTTGTTATTGGCCAGTTGCAAAACCTTAAGATATTACTTATAATATTGTTACTGGATATTTACATTTTGAGTCGTATAGAATCAAAGGCAGCAAAGTAGGGTTGATCTGAATTTTGGTAGTCGAAATAAAACAGTTAATTTCCAGTCGATAGCCGTTTTTGATCCCAAAGTAATTTTTCTTACGTGTTTTTGAAGGGTTTATAGCCATGTTTGATAATAAAGTGAACACAGAATCAGTTAACATTTGAATTTTCAGTAAGTTCAAATATTCATCTCATTTTCGCCCACCGACCTACTTTGCCGCCTTTGGTTTTATACGACTCTATATAACCTCTTTGACTTTACATGTTTTTATTGATAATAAGCTGTTACCACACTTGGTAACAGCTTTTTTTAAAAAAGAAAAAATCATCAAAGTAAAAAAAAATATTGATACTAAAAGTTGCTTTTAATGAAACTCATTTGAAGTTGCGATAATTCGGTATTCTCCACCATCTGCAGTAAAATAACAAACCTCGTTTTTATAGACCTTATATTATGTGTCGTTTCATTGATCACTTTTGTTTATTTGCAATATTGTATTTTTAAACACACTAAAACCAATAAATATTAGGTCAATTGATGATAGTGAGCAATGATGTCACATATCAATAATATCATACAAAATATATGAAAACATTCCTCTTTGACAGTTCATAAAAAGTGTGTCAACAATTAGTGGTGTCAAATACCCAATTAGATAAAATGTAGAATTGGTAAAATGCATAATCAGAAACAACTCTCTTGGGAGACTTTTTAATAAAATACCATCCAACTTACCCCAATAGTCAAGCTTTCATCTAACATAATCCTGAGTTTGTATTTCCTAGCTAACTGGACTAGCCTTTTCAATGGGCACATTTCACCTGTGTTAAAATACACAGCTTCGGCTATAAGAAAAGCTCTCCTACGTGGATTTAGCTCCTTCTTTTTGGCAGCAGCCGACAGTAATTCTTCTAGATGGTCCATGTTGTTATGTTTGAAGTAATGCACAGTGCTGCGTGCCGCATCAATACCTTTCTGGATTGCAAACCAGACATTTTCATCGCTGCAAATCACAAAAGAAAACTATATGAAGGAATGAGTAGGGTATACAGTGGGTGACAATAATAGCAATAACAATAAATAATTCACATTTTTGTCAAATTGAGCGCTTTGGATGACAGCAGATCACCTATGGTTTAAAATCTGAAGAGGAAAATGGGTGTACAAGTAGAAAAAATTTAATGTGTTGGCGATTTTCTGGGTTGTCTGGGCGCTCAGAGTATGCACTGCCTATATGCATATATGGAGTGCATGCCACTGGTGACAAGTCACAACATGGAGACACAACAAATTTTCAATGAGGCATAGATGAGCATAACAATTATTTAACATTGTTGTGACATTTTATTTTTATATTTTTAATAATATGGACACAGTAGTAAATATAAAACACTATGATTTCAATTCAAGTCAACTAAGAATGAATTTTCATATTTTTAGATTAGAGTTAATGAATACATCATCATTGATACTCACACAAACACAATATCCCCACGTTTAGCATATGCCGGTATAGCACTGGATATAGTTGAAAAGCCATAAGAATAGACACATGTCTCTTCCACTTCCAAAAAATTTGGCCAGTCGCTCTTCCAGCTCCAGATGTACGTCGATGGTGCCATAAAACCCTCGAGGGCCGCAAGAACCTACTCCATACTTATCTAAAGACTTCAGTGCACTTTCTACAATTTCCTCATTTTTATCCAAACACAAAAAGCTTGTAGCACCAACGTTTAGAACATTTTCGTCAATTTTACCCATCATTGGTGGTTCTTCGAATACCACATCGTGTTCTACTAAAGGTTTTGGCTGCCATTCTACAAATTTTCCATTACACATAGGATCATATGACTTTCTGCTTTTTTTCTTGGTCCACAAAAAATATGTTGAACCAAGTATCACCTGAACTGCTATTACTAAGGTCCACCAACTCGCCTACAAATGGTAAAGCACAAGCTCAGTAAGTAATTGATTGAATTAATCACACCACTATCAGGTATGAGTATTTTAGTACTTACCATATCGAAAATATCTATCAAAATCATATTAGAGATTGGTATTGTTACTTTTTCAAAAAAAATATATTAGGTGTGGCTTAGGAAGATAATAATGTGGATTTCTATTGATAAAAACTAATAAAATGAAAATGTACACAAGCACACCGTTCGACACCGCCTTGACAATGACATTGACGTTTCATCGTCTCACATCAGTGACAGCAAGTTATTTAAAATGTTCTTTAACCACGAGCAGTAGTCATCTGTTTTTTAGGAATAAATAAAATAAAAGCTATAAAAAGTCTTATGAGAATATTAAACATATGAAACACACAATTCTGTACTTTAGTACAGACATGTGAAACAAACAGTTAGTATCATTCATATTATTTTGTAACTGCCCAAGGTAGGTCGAAATAAGTTAAGCACGCATTTTGATCGTGTTCTCAATCAACGATTTAAAAAAAAAAACATAAAAAGTCAGCTGTGATGCTGTCAATTCTTGACGTCGTCTGTCATTTGACATTCATGATTGGATCTTCAAATTATATCTTTGCGAGAAAAATAAACAATAAATTGATAAAAACACTCCTCAGCAATGAACTTCGGCGGAACATTACGACTGAATAAATTCGCCTGTTTTACTTTAGCCTTCATATTATTCCTTATAATATATTGGCGTTCGGGGCGGCACTAATTACCCGACGGATAAAAGTGATCTGGTTAATTTAAAAAGTTTATTAAAAGCGTCTATTCATGCCGCCGAACGTGGTGGTAAAAAAGTCATCGAAGGTAAGAACCATGAATTGCACGTGAAAAGCAAAGGGAAGACTCTGGAAGGGGCGAATGATCCGGTGACCGATGCCGATTACGCATCCCACTGTGCGATGTATTATAGCCTGAAAAATACGTTCCCTAAGTTAAATATTGTATCTGAAGAGCACTCGAAAGGAGATACTAGCTGTGAACAGCAAGAAACTTTAGATACGGAATCTCTGTTGCTTGAACACAAAATAATAGACTTATTGAATGATGAACATGTATTTGCTAAGGAAGTTACGATTTGGATCGATCCATTGGACGCGACGCAAGAATATACAGGTAATATTTATTAATTTATAATGAAAAAGTCGGAGGACCGGGATATCTGGCGCAAAATGGGGGAGACCTATGTCCAGCAGTGGACTGTGATAGGTTGAAAAGGGAGAAAATAAAAAAAGTCAATACAATTATAAAACCCTCATAATTTTTTTCATTAAAATAAATAGATTTCATCTAAAGTAAAAATCTAATTCTATCTAATATTTGTTATGCCATACTATACAAAATACCATGTATTGCGATGTAATAAATAAAATAATAATGTGTTGGAAATATACAAATTAAGAGATATTGGCTCAATACAATTGTAAAATTTAAACAATGTGAAAATTATATATTGATCTGTAAAATAATGTTTATTATTTTTGCAAAACTTACAGCTATTAATAATTTTAAATAAATGTAACGAAAAGTAATGATGTTAGAAATCAAACTACAATGTATTTTGTTTAAATAATAAGGCACAGAATGGGGAGATCTATATTGAGCAGAAGACTGCATTAGTTTGAAAGGGGGAGATAGAGACATGTTAAGAAAAACAAGTTGAATCGGAACATGTTACCATTTTACTATTTCCTTATTTAAATATTATATTTTTAAATTATAACAACCTTATTTAATTATAACAACCTACAGTGGGGACCAGGCCTTCCCGCACAGCATAGCAATGAAGCGATACATGTTACAATAATAATTTTAAATGCATTTTATTGTATTTTTGTATATTTTTTGATGTTCAAATGTGCTTTTTGAAAATGAACAGTGTTTATTCAGTTTAGGTCCTTACAGAACACTTATGAGCCTAATTTGAATAAATGGATTTTGATTTGTATTGACTTGAATATTTGTGTATTTTGTACAGAGTCCCTTTACGAGTATGTGACAACAATGGTGTGTGTGGCCATACGGGGAGTCCCTATCATTGGTGTGATCCACTACCCGTTCCCCCCGAGAACCTACTGGGGCTGGTTCACAAAGAAGACCTCAAGCAACATCGCAAATGTTTTACATGTAATTACAAATTTATTTTTGTTAATATTTACTTGGGTTCAAAATGTAAATATTCTATAACCCACCATGTAGAACGGATGCGGATTTGTGGGTAATTATAATTGAAATCAAATGTTAATTCAAGCCAGTGAGCGCATATAAAAATATTTTTTAACGGAGGCCTTGATGGAGACCTACAACTGATAGCCAGTTGTTTTTCTTGATCAACACCACACTGCCGACAGACGACAGATTTTAAGACTCTTATACTCGGTAATTTCACTAGCTACAGTGCCCTTATCCCGAAACACAGAAGTGTAAAACACTTCTATTTTTACTGAGACTGTATTCTGTTTGTGTACCATACATAAATAAATAAAATAAATACTGGACGATATCTGGCACTGCGGTGGTACCTACCTAAACGACTCGGTACTTAGTCCACCACCTAGTGTTAGTTTGTAACAATTTGCTTAGAAAACTAATATAAGTAAATACATTAACAATTTTTATTTATTTAATTCATGTGGGTAACTAGTCACCCACCTTGAGTAGAGAGGTAACTCCCATCGATTAATAACGACCTTCAATAGTGTTGTGCTGCCGCGTAAGCTGGCTAGTGCTTATAACGCTGTTGTTAACAGCTACCAATCAAAGATTGTAGCCGCGAAATAGGCTTGACGGGTCCTACGAAGAACGGAATCATTTTTCTTTTCGGACAATCGGGTGATTCAGCCTGCAATGCTGCAGCAATGCAATTAGTATATTAATACACAGTTTCATCATCATCTGCCCATTATATATTATATATCACTAGCCTACTTGAAACGGGTATATAGGCCTAAGTCGTTCACGAGCCTAGTGCGGATTGGCCGACTACATGCATAACCTTTGAATCTCTTCGTAGCGCAGGTTTCCTCACGATTTTTTCCTTCCACGAGTTGCACAGTTCGGTAAGAATCAAACTGGTGACAAGATCTGAACCGCCGTAACAGACGATATTTAAGATACTTGACTATTCACTGTAACATTTCCAGCAAGAAGAGAACAAGGAGCACCCCAGAGTGGTTGTGTCCCGCTCGCACCCGGGCAAAGTGGCTGAGATGGCGCGACAGGCGTTCGGCGACAAGACAACGGTGACTCCAGCCGCTGGAGCTGGCTACAAAGTCATGGGCGTTGTGAACGGAACGTATGATGTGTATTTACATGCGACTGGTATGTATTGTTCGACGTAGTGTTGCCAGCCCCCAAACAAAATTCCTCGTACATAAGCAGCTATAAATCTCGTACTTTGACTTTCGAACTTCGTATCGAATCGCCCGTGGTGGGTACCGCAGCAGCAAGTAACATAAAATAATGTATTTTTTATTTACTTACGCACCTACTACAGCTTTAATATGAAAAATAGTGGTTACGTATAAATAAATACCACACACCAGAAATTGTCAAACTAAATTTCGTTGTTCGATTTTATGGTAATGTACATCATATATTCTTTTTGATTTTATCAACCCCATAGTTTGGAAATTAGAGGGACACAATTTTTTCAATTTTGGAAGCGTCTCCTGCGCAAACTATTCAATTTATAAAAAAAATATATTAGAAACCTTGATATCATTTTTTAAGCTCTATACATTGATACCACACACGGGGGGTATGATGAAAAAAAATTTGAGTGTCAGTTCAATGTCAGTTGGGAACCCCAAAATAAAACATTTTGTACTCCGCGTTAGTCCTTTCTATCACAAAGTGATGTTTTTTAGTAAGAAGCTCGCAAATGTTTATTTTATTTTATTATTTTTAATAATGAAGCGTTTTTGGGTTCGTAGCCAAATAGCAAAAAACGGAACCCTTATAGATGCGTCAAGTCTGTCGGTCTGTCCATCCGTATGTTACACCCTTTTTCTCCGAAACTACACTATTCAAACTTTGTAAGTATACGTATTCTGTAAACCGCTATTAGGTTTTGATAAGAAACTTGAAAAAAAAAATGAATGTATTAATCGTGGTTTTCCCGGTCTGCACATAATGATCGCCTAAATGCGACCACGGGTTTTTTTGTGTAAAGTTCAAGTTTCGATATGTCACTAGTTTTTAATATGTAACATGGTCATACTACACAATCTCGTACAAATTTTGTACGAGGTTGAAAGTGCCCAAAATTATGCCCATCCGTCAGACGAGCAAAATGTTCATTCATAATCACGTCGCTCGCTACATGTCATAGTGACATTGTAATGTACTTTTTATTTTGTACCCTTTTAATGACGCATGAAGGTCAATATTTTAATGAATATAATTTTATGTCATAAATATAACATGTGTCAAGCGGTTCGGACATTTTTTCGGTTAATATTTCTTCGTGATTGTGCATCTAGTTAATGTGTTATCGAAATTTCGAAAATATATAAATTTATCCGACGCTCTTACGGTGAAGGAAAACATTGTGAGGAAACCTGCGCACGCCTACAATGAGATTCAAAGGTTGTGCGTGAAGTCCGCCAATCCGCACTGGACCCGCGTGGACGACTAAGGCCTATACACCCTTTACGGGTAGGCTCGAGCCGCTCGGTGGGGACGTATAATGAGCTGATGATTATGATCCACAGACACCCACACAGCGCCATCTAGCCCCATTTCAAGCATTGAGCTCGTTCTATGGGTACTAAACAACGAATAATATACCCTGATATTTTCCCCTTTCGTTGTTGCTTTTCATAATTTTTCCCAGTATGTCTGGAATCTGGTCAGAGATCAATGATGTAAAAAAATATGGATTCGTTATATTCCCACAAAATAATCGAAAAAAGTGTTCCGAATGCTGTGACAGCAGTCTTACACATATTTCTAACACTTTACCTTAACAAAAGAGTACAAACTGTACTCTCTTCGGCGGTTCGTTTTTGAGGCACGGATGCGTATCTACCTTTATATATACATATTATCATTGTCAGAGATAAACTAAAAATGTAAATATTTTTTCAGCCATCAAGAAATGGGACCTGTGCGCTGGCGATGCTATCATAAAGGCAGTCGACGGCAAAATGACAACCGCCAAAGGCGAGTTCATCGACTACTCGTCAAGCGAAAACGTCAAAGTGACAGACGGTATTTTAGTGACGCGGTACGATCACGATTATTATCTAAGTAAAATGCCTAAGATACTGTCAGCGCTGCCGTAATCGAATTTGTTAATTTTGCGTTAAAAGTTTGGATGATAGTGTGCCAAGTATGTTAAGGATTGGAAAAGCACAGGATGTGACGTGTGGTGCGCTGATGACAAATCAATTGATATTTTTTTGTTGGTACTTTGTGTAAGTTGACAGATCAAATATAAATATATTTAAAAAAATGCCGGATAAGTGTTAATACTGATTTTTAAATAAATAATCTGTTTTCTAAAATAGTCGTTTCAGAAAACCCTATTACAGGTTTCTTTTTCATTGGACAAAAAGATAAAAAATGAAGTATATTTATCTTTGTAATTTTAATTTGATCTTATTTATTAATCATAATGAATTAGACACCAATGATTTTGGTATTTTTTGTAGTATGGCATATATTTGTTATAAAGGTATTAAAAGATATGAGAATTTTTAAGGTACGTAAGTTTTGGGCTTATTGGGGGTCAAATGACTCATTAGGTGGCGCGTAGGAGTATTTTTCCTGTTTTTTTTATTTAATTGGTATTTTTCTGTTGTGATGGTTATTTAGCAGAGTTGCGTATCCGGTATTGATGTTTCATGTAAATGTACCCTAAGTTATTGGATTTTTCAAAATTATTTCATGTTGTAGCAAAATTGAAGAGAAATACAATTAATTTTGTCTACCTTATTTGTGCTTCAATATTACCATTTAAGGATTTATAAACAATTTTATTTATTGTTATTTTATTTAGTAAGGATTTAGTGAAAGGTCGCTGGTGGAGGTTGGATGAGGAAAGCGGAGGACCGGGATATCTGGCGCAAATTGGGGGAGACCTATGTCCAGCAGTGGACTGCAATAGTGTCCTCAGTCGAAACTGGAATAAAAATCAAAACCATTACAATGGACAACTGTACAAATGTAACATCAGTTACTTGTTCTAAATTTTAACTGTGTTTGTTAAATAATGTAAATATTGTGTAAGTACAACTAATTTATATAGATAAGATATATTCAGTGTAGATTTGTCTTAAAATACCTAGGGTGAATATTGCCTATTAGAGAAACATAAAATTGTTATTAAAATTTTAACAATGTTATAGGATGTGTATGTAGGCACATGTTTACTTAAAATACATTTTATTACCACACAAGTTATGATAACAATTATTCTAATAAATGTTGTTAATTGGCGACAACGCTCATTAACCCTTTGACCGCTAAGAATACAGACAATGGAAAATCTATTGTTTCTAACGCTTTAATTCAATTCAATTACAATTTCTTTATTTCAGACAATATTGGTCTTTAAGGCGTCTACAATAGTCTTTAAGGCGTCTGTGTTGGCCAAAGGGTTAATAAAAATGTTTGTTTTTCTTTAACGGTAGTTATCCATGTGTAATATAGTAAAAACCTACACTACTTTCGAAAAACATTGTATAAAAAAGTATACTAATTCAAATTAAACCAACTTTATGGAACTTGTACTTAAATTGAATAATTCGTGAATATTTATACATATCTACCTTTTAACACCTACACCTCAATCTCAAGAAATATTTTGGTTGTGTTTTTCTGTTTGAATTGGGTTTTGCATAATTCAAAAGGAAAGTATTAAAGATTAATTAAAAGAATGAAAATCTCAAACATTGAATTTTATTATATCACCCACTTATATGCCAATAAACTAACTAGATAGCACAGTCAAAAAGAAATATCAAGCAAAAAAATTTTCGAGCCGCTTTACAAATACGTTGACACATGTTATATTTACGAATGACATAAAATTATTAATTAAATTTTGATTTAAATGTGTTATTAAAAAGCTAGGAACCATATAATATATATCCTATATCTATGTTAAAAAGGTACAAAATCAAAAGCACGAGCATAACACAATGTCACTATGACATGCGATTAAGAATGAAAATGTACGTGAATAAGAATGAAAATTTTGCCCAACTGACGAATGTGCATTTTCCGCGGACACTTTTTGAATAAGTTTGTGTATCTAGCTAGTTTGTTTGTCTAAGATCACTTAAAACTTTTTCATGGCTTTCTAATGTTTTTTTTTAAATTATTTTTATAGCCTTATATTTTTTAAAAAGTCCTGAATCACGCTGTGTACACCGTCTCTGGGCTATAGTCTTGACCAGTGAACTGTTTTCTTTAATGTGTTTCATGTAAAGACTGTATCCTGATTGTGTACCAGATTAAAAAAAAGGTTCAGTTCCACTTCTCTCCCCAAACATATACCTACTAGGTTACCTGCACTCGTCCGCATCGCCCTAAGCTCAAGTCCAAGTGCCACACCGGGAAGCCCTTAGGCATGCTGTGTAAATTTTTAAGGCTGAGAGCCTGCGCTCGCTACTCGCCTGGTGAAGCTGTAAAGGCCATCTGCGGTTACCAGCGATAATTCATTCCGAAAAAATAACATGCTTACAATTCATATAACGACAACGAAAAGTAATGTCTGTTTTTATTTGAACTCTTATAAAGAGTGATAATAAAAACTATAACTTAATATAAAAACAAGGAACTACCGATTTCTACTAGAAACCCAGTTCCAATTTAAGAATAAAACCACCATAACATGTTCAACTATATTTTTATTTCAATAAATTAAGCAGGTTCCGTTTTAGTACACAATTTTTATGCAACAGTGTCTTTGTAAAACAATTTATTGGGTACGCGTCACCAAACCTTTCTAATAATTAATACAGGAATGTTTTGCTAGTCTAACAATTTTAAAATATAGAATAATTTAAATAATATTGACGGTTAACATAAAATATACTTTGTCAAATACATACGAATAGCACCCGTATTTTTTATATCTGATGATGTATACAATGATATTAGCTTAGGTGTGCCTTTATGAGTCACATTCTACAATAAATCAAGCTCCAATTGTATTTAACAGTTTTTAGTTTAGTTTCACGTAAGATACTAAGTTAACGCAATAGTAATCTCAAAATTAAACCACAATTATACTTGTTAACTTAGACTTGTCTGAGAATTCGGTGATTTGAAATTTAATGCTATGGCTAGCTCTACTAAGAACCAGTGTATCAGTCTTATTTTTGTGTAAAGCCAAGGTTAGAGGTTCTAAAATTGAGGTTCAAGTACATTGGCCGTTTTACTATAACAGATTAATGAACCCACTCTGATATAATGCGCAATTAAGTTTTTCCAAATTTATATAAAAAAAACTTCTTCAAAGAATGAGTAGTATTCAAGACATCACGGCACACCTAGTCAGTGAATTATTATAAATGACCTGGGACCAGAATTATATTTTCTTTGACAGTTAGAATATTTAAACCATTATACATTTGTATGAAACAAATATTGTTAACCATTAAACAGATGGTGCCCTCTTTTACTCATCAATTAGAACCAATTTAAAATATTGATTTACTTATATCGATTATTAATTATTTAAATCCTCATCCTTTGACTGCCACAATATGCATGCATTTCACAATCATAAAGCAGAAACGATAATTTACACTAACTGTTGCTGGCTGATATACAAGAGAAACAATTTCTTTTTAATCCTGGCGGTTATACGGTTGAAAAACAACAACTTTGTCTATGCCCATATAAATCTAACAGCTACTTTCAACTATAGCAGTCATAGGGCAATCTCGACAAGCTATTGTATCCAAACTTACGATAAACAATAAACTATTTGCGCAATCTCGCTCAGTGTCCTCGGCAAAATGTTGCCCATCTCGCAATTGGGCAATTTTCATTCATAATCACATCGCTCGCTACATGTCAAAGTGACATCGTAGTATGCTCGTGCTTTCAATTTTGTACCCTTTTAACGACGCCACAAGGTCAAAATTGTAATGACTAATTTTATGTCATAAATATAACAATAAGTAACGTATGTGTCAAGCGGCTCGGACATTTTTTTGTTGATATTTCTTCGTGATTGTGCATATAGTTAGTTTGTTTATCTAAGTATCCAAAATAAAAAAAACACTATACCTGTCATGCTTTAAAAATAATTATAAATTTTAACACCTCCAGGTGAAATATGTTTTGACACTTAAACATTAAATTTGTACAGATTAAAAAATCTTTATTATGTAGTAGATACAATTTATATGGATGTAATTGACGTTCCAGCCCAGTTTAGGTTGCCTTCTAGTAATTAAAAAGTTATATAAATATATTTGACCGCTATAAAAACGTGTCTTCAGTATATTTTACTACACAGCAATCAGTGTATGAAATAAATTATATATTACAATTTAATGTTTTGTATTACATAGATATTGTAAATGTAAATCCAAGATAACTTCTTAATTGCATCACTCTGTATCTCTTGAACTATTGTAATGAAGCATTGTTTTACAAAATAAATAGTTTATTTGATTAAATTAAAAATAAATAAAGTTTACGAAATGTATATTACAGACAAATAAAAATAAGATACATGAAACTGGTAAACTGTAGTTTTTCGCCAAAAAAATCCATAAAAAACAACAATAAATTAAACAAAAAAATGGAGATTTTGATATAGTTTGTCCACAATCATTTGATCTTTCAAAAGTTTACCCATAGAATATAACACCCATTAGTGTAGAGCCCAAAAAACGGCTCTCCCATGAACTGTTTTTATTTTTATGAAACCCTGGAAATTGTATATTGTAAATGTGTAGTCGGCGCTTAAATATTTATAAAATCTGTGGTGTCAATCAATATACCCGTCATACGCTGGCCGGCTGGCTTGTGCCATTATGGTGATGAAGGCGGGCGTATTGCATTCTTCTTTAAAATTTGGTATTCCGGTACAACATAAATGTAATGGTTTTAAATGGTAATTATATAGTAGAATTAATAGTGTTACCAATTAAAATCCTACCATATAACAGAACGTATGAGTGCAAAATTTTACGTATGAGACACAACAACGATGCTATTAGCGCACTTGGAAACTATCGGAATTGGGGCCCTGTTCATGGAACAGAAAATAGTGGACAAACCATTTCAGAATTTAAAATAGAAAAGCCAGTGTTTACTTGGAAGTTAACAACATAAAACCTACATGTGTATTAATTAATGTTCAAATAAAGTTAATTCCATTGACTTGCCAAGTGACATTAATTTTGTATACGACACTCCTGCGCAATAATTATACAAAAGCGCCAATGCTATTCACGAAGTGCAACATACAAGGACTGTTACTACAAAGTAAATTCATATTTATTGTTCATGAACACATACAGGACTCTGCAGTTCACAAAAACATCTTGTTAAAAAGCAATATGCTAAAATAGTATAAGTTTTATAATAAGCTGCTTTTATGTAACATACTGTATATTTTCTATGTAACATATGCTCAACAACTTAATCACAATTTGTTTATAAATTTTTGAGATAAGCCAGTTTGCACAACAAGCATTTGACAGATTTGCCTTGTATATAAGCCGGTATATAACTGCAGTTTAAAAAATACTATGATAGTTGAATTAAATAGTGTTTAAATTGCTTTTGACCCACTCCATATTTAACAAAACTACAACAAGTTTTTATGTGAGACACACTGTCGTTCAGAAGACAACCACAAATAGGTTAACTAAAGCCATGTTGTCTTAAATTTTTTGGTTGATTCAAAACAATATTTCATATGTATCAAATCACATTCTTGCATTGTAAGTTCATGGTTATAATCAACTATTTCCTTTCAAGCACTTTAGAAAAGCTACATAAAGCCTTCGTATATATATATATATTTTTTTATGCTATAGCAGGCAAACGAGCAAACGGCTCATCTGATGGTAAATGTCACCGCCGCCCATGTACATTTGCAATACCAGAGGGCACTGAAATGCGTTGCCGGCCTTTCAGCAGGAATACGAATTATATTTATATCTGATATTAAAACTAAAACTGTTGACTATATATGCTACCCGCAAGCAACGCATTCTTGCATTTATGCTACATATAAGCATCGATACAATTTTAACAAGAAATGAAATGATAAAAAATTAAATAATCATAGCAATTTCGGTTATGGATTTGCATTGATGTGTTTTTAAATTAATTGTTTTTATTTTATTACCTTGTAAGCATACACACAAGACGCAAAACATTGCATTGCAATTTCAAAACAGATTAAGCTTGTGTTCGTACTTTTGCAACTATGAATATAATATGTACCATTTAAAATACGTTTTTTCATCATCAAAAATATAACGTTCTCACCTGCGCCGTGTAAGGATAGATCGTTAGTCATTATATTTCTTATATACAAACCTGGCGTTGTTTTAGGTAATTATTTATCTGTCAATGTGGTTTTAGATCGGACAAAAAATTAATAATGACAGAAATCGATTTCCAACATATGCATTACAGAATATCGACTAGCTTTTCATATTCCACGAATCTATCATCAAAAGCAATAAAATCAAATCCACAAAACAACGCCATAGTGAAAAACTCGACCTCAGCGAATGGAGAAACTCAAATTTCTCGAGCCATCTCGTTTAGACAATTAAATGCCTTGCATTTATTTACATAGTTATATTTAATTGGAATAAAAGATTCTCCATTTAAATGAAATCGAGTTCCCTTCTTACAGTTAAATAATTAATATGCACAATATTGCGCCACCTCCAATTTCTTATACTACATTCATGACCAACTTGCTCATACAATTTTGACATTGGCGATTTATGAAACTCTTTATCCCAAGAGGATGCACCTTTACCCTTCGACCGGCAAATACACCATAAAGCGTCAGATAATAGATTTTCTATTGTCTGGATTCCCGGCGTTCAACGGGTTAAAGGTTTGATTGTACAAAAATAAAACATTTAAAAATGCTTCAAATTCCCAGAACCAGTCTTTGATAAAGAGCTTCACAAGCATGCTCTCGCAGTTGTAGGGTTTTATTGATATTTAAGGTTTATTTGAAACGTGGTATATTTTTTTACTTTTAATTCTACCACAAATTGTCGCCTTATATTAGGTAAATGGTTTTTTGTGTCTTTTTGGGATTCAAATTTTTGTTTTAAATATAGGTCGCGTTGATTTTGCTAATGCATGACATAAAATACAACAAGTGACACTTAAAATGATTAAAATATTTTACACTTTGTTAAATATTTTAGTGTAAAACAAATCCTACATTATTATTAATAATTTTTAGACTTTTTAGTCAAAGAGCGCCGTTTCAAATAAATCCATCTTCAATATATCATATTTTATTTCCATGACCTAAGTTTAGTTCCTGTCATCTAAATGCCTAATTTAATTTTGTAGTTTACAGATGGTTATTTGCTTTCTTTCATTGGTGCTTGGTCATTACTACCAACCCAGTGTACTAAATTTTTACTTTTCACAGCATGATAGTAAATTTCAATATAACATGGCAACTCCGATAAAAATACCAGATGTTACCATTTCGAAGACAACCGAGTCTTTTACTTACAGAATGTTTTCTACTCTATTGATTTGTCTGAATATTAACAAACCAGTGTACATTTTTACCTTTTACAGCGTAATAGTAAATTTCAACATAAATTGGCAACACCGATATTAATACCAAATGTTGCCATCCCCAAGACATCGAAGTTTGTAACTGACTGATCATTATCTCTCATTACTACTAATTCAGTGTACTACATTTTTACCTTTTCTGACATTGTAGTATATTTCAACATAACATGGCAACACCAACAAATGTTGCCACACCGAAGACATCTCTCCACTTCGCTCCGAGGCGTCACCGCGAGAGCACGTATAGCCCGTCACACTCGACACTCGCGTATTTACACGGAATCGCACCGTACAGGTATAACACTTATCACATACTGAGATTTTATCGTCCATGCTCGATACAGCGACGCAGTGTTTCGTTACACGGAGTCGTCTGCAAAATAATAAACAGAACATTACATTTATTGTACGCGTCAATTCGAGATGGCCATCGGGGTATTAGTCTGAGAGTTGACCATATAAAAGTTCTATGGATCGGATACATGACCTCACTGAGGTTATAATTTAGCATGCGGGCAAAATCAGACATTTTCAGGGGTGTCGTCAACCTTGAGTTCTATGGTTTCTCAGACTATATTAAAAAAAACGTTCATGTATCTGATTCATAGGACTTTTATACGGCCGGCTCTCGGAGTATATGACATGAGGCGAGGGGAAAGGGACACCCCGTACGTCAGTATTAGTGCATTAGTCCATATCGACAGGATTTATGGATTTTATTCTGGATATGGTAGCTTCCTCGTCATGTTTTACATTTTCTTACTAGCTTATTATCTAATCTTATCTATTTTAATCAATCTAGGAGCGTCGGTGTCTCATTGGTGTGGACTGTTGCTTTCCAAACTGGAGGGCGCAGATTCAAATCCCGCTACGTACCATCGGTCACGAATTGTAATTATTTTGGCATTTTTTGTACAGAAAATCTTTTGTTGGTTATTGAAGATCCATCTAGCCAGATCCAGCTCTTATTAACATCTCCAATGCATTCTTAAAACTAAGGTGGGACGTTCAAAAGAAAAAACAATACTCACCATGATACCACCACTTTGTTTTTTTAGGATTTTTGTTGCATGTTTTAACATATAGTGAATTATCTGGAGGCCGCTTCTGTAAAATAGAAAAACATAATTATATTTAGTTTTAATTTTTAAATTTTTCTCTTTTAAAATCGCACTACTGTACGATTATGCTTGTAAACACCTAAGATTACTTTAATACAAAATACGTATCAGTGTTGCCACCTTTCTAGTCCTTTTTGACATCCCAAAAAGCTCTTTTTCTAAAAATCAGGTGGCAACACTGATACGTATTTAGCTGTAAGAGCGTAATGATGGAATATCATAGACACAGTTTGGCTCACCTTTTCCTTACAGCTACTGAGCATAGACACTATGGACAGACAGACGGACTGCACCGACAGCGCCGGCGACCAGTCGTCCGTCAGTATCGACAGACAGATGTGCCCGTTCGAGTACACGTGCGGGTGCACCGGGATATTGTTGCCTACGAACGTCACCTGCAACAAAACGCACTTTTAACAGACTCCAAAAAAAGGAGGTACTCAGTTTGATCTGTTAGTATGTATGTTTGTCTGCGATTACCACGGTTCAATTGAAGCAATTTTGATGCGGTTGTTTTTATCAGTGTACAGGACGGTCAGGACGCTCACCTGATGGTAAGTGATATGCCTGACCATGACAGAGCGGCTTGGACAGTTATTATTCTCCGCCAATGCCTCACTGCGCCCGACACCAGAAACAACAGATGTGGTATACCCGGTAATTAGAATGGCTATAGTGCCCTCATCCCGAAACACAAAAGTGCTTAACACTCCCATTTCACGGTACGATATCTGGCACTGCGGTGGTACCTACCTAGCTGACTGAGTCTACCATCTAGTAAAAGTTGTATTTGTTACATCCAGGATGTTTCAGTGTTTTAATTAATTATTATTATAAACCATTAACAATAAAGTTGTAATACCAAACCAAAACAGGCCAAACCACTGAAGCGCTTTTTTAAGCATAAAATTCATATTTTTAGTTTTAATTGTTTTCATAAGTGCTTTTTGTAAGCCTGATTTGAAATAAATGGATTTTGACTTTTTGCCTTTTTTAAAACAGTTGGATTGAAATGTGTCGTGAAAACTAGTAGAATCGAAGCCCTACCCAGGTACACCGTACACAAACCGGCATGCACTCGATTGAAATTATATCGTTATCAGATAATTACACGATCCATATCGCTGTTATTGACATTATCGATTGGTGCAATGGCAATGAGGACTAAATTCGTGTTAGTGTTAGTGTAGGTACACTAAAACACTTATATGTATGTGAAAATATAATTTTAATGAATGTATCGACTATTATTCGATGTACCTGCTCTTCAAACGAGTCATTAGCGGAGCTGTCCAGTATAGGACATACTGTATGTAGTTATAAAAACAACCTACAAAGAATAAACACAGGGCATGCCCACTTTTCCTCCTCCTACCCCCAGTCATGTAAACATGGTTTATATTATTCCACTAGTGAAGCTCATGCTCCCCATAGATAGACCTGTGCCCTGCAGTGGGCCATAATAGGCTGATAATGATGATGAAAACCTTTGACCTAACACCCTTAGGGTTTTGAAAACATACTTATAATACAATAACAATATCCCTTGCTGCGGTGTATTAAGGGTGTACGGATTGATTAGCTGACGACTTGTATCTTTTAATGTTTGTTTTTTTAAAACTTATTCAATGTTCACTTTGTATATTATTGTTAAAATTAATGTTTTTGAACTGACATCCTGTTTGACAATAATATTGTATTGAACTCATTATGAAATTTTGGATTATTTTAAACCTATCTTGGCATATCATTTTTATATATTTGTACGCCTTTCAGAGGCAAGACATAGTGATACTATTTTATAATTGTTCCACCTTGAGTATATGACCTATGTTTAACAAATAAACTGAATTGAATTAAAATTATCAAATCAATCATATGAATCGCTTTATACGAGATAATCACTATTTTAAATAATGATGCAGTCGTCACGTCCACATTTACATAGTATACTATACTCCTTTAGTCTATAAGAATTTAATTACACTAGCGCGCTCATCAACCAAACTAGTTATACGACACTTGAGACGTGATTTTAATAGTCAAACACATAAACATACACGTTATGTATTTATACCATGTCATGTGTTAAGCAATGATGTAAAAAAGTATGGATTCGTGATATGCTCACAAAACAATCGAAAAAAACGTTCCGAATGCAGTGACAGCACACATACACATATTTCTAATTTCGAACACATTTACCTAAACAAAAGAGTACGAACTGTACTCTCTTCGGCGGTTCGTTTTTGGGGCACCGATGGAGTATCTACCATTATATATACAGAATATCATTGGTGTTAAGATGCTATTTCTCACACATCCATTGAATATTTACTTACTCAACATTCGGAAGGCTTTGTGTAAGCATAGGAACAAGTGACTATATGTTGCTTTACGTTCACAATTCGTCTAGAGACATTACATTAAAGAAAAGACAAGACGTATCCCATAGGTACTTGTTTTATTTTAGATTCTTTCTCTTATGCATGTCGTGACAGCCTATAATTAAGACATCACTTAAGCTCTAAATTTAGATTTATGTAACCAAACTTGTATATTCAGCGATTGTTTTGTTGGATGTCCTTAATAAATAAATACAGTCTCCGTGTTCTACTGGGTATTCCGGTCGGCATATACATTGGAAATGTTTTAAATATGTGCCCTTCAATATTAAACCTTGTCCTCATATAATACATTGGCATTCAGAATACCAAATTACATTTATGTATTTCTTTAATGAGAGCGTCGGTGGCTCAATGGTGTGGACTGTCGCCCTCCTACCGGGAGAGCTGAGGTTTAAATCCCGCACGTACCAATGTATTTCGAATTTTTTAAAAATATATGTACGATATCCGACGCACTTACGGTGAAGGAAAACATCGTGAGGAAACCTGCCTGCCTGCGAAGAGATTGAAAGGTTGTGCGTGAAGTCGTCCAACCCGCAGTGGGCCCGCGTGGACGATTAAGGCCTAATCACCCTATATGAGTAGGCTCGTGCCCCTCGGTGGGACGTTTAATGTGCTGATGATGATGATTTGTTAAATGTAAATTTAATTTTTTCTTCAGATTTATGTAACAGCAGACGTCAGACGCATTTTACATATTTAATCATGCAGTATTTCAAAACTTACCACTACGATAACATTAGACTTGTTTATGTTAAACCAGTTTTAGGCTATTCTAAGTCTGCTAATGAAATTAACTAAGTGGGGGCGTTACTAGCGAGTAAGCAGCTGAATAGATTAAAAGGATACTTGTATGACCTGCCGTATTGTTTTTTGCAAAGAAATTAGGCACAAATACCAATTTATGTTTTGTTCTGAATGTTTCATTGCGGGTATTTTGTAGTCAGTTTCAAAGGCCTTAAAATATTTTATTAGTAAAACAATTAAAACTATACTAGATTCTAAAACCGATGTAAAATTTTGGTCACTAATTATATATATATATATATATATATATAGGGTGGTCCTTATTCTTAAGGAAAATATTTTTTTTCTTTAATTTCGGGGGGCACCACGTAATTTGGTTATATACCTTAAGAAAATATTACAGTAATTTTTTTGAATTTTTAATAACACGCTACCAAGGTTTAAATTTTAAATAAAAAGCCAAAATTTGTTTTTCTCAGAATCCTTTATTTTTTTTAACCAGGTCTTAAAAATATTACACAATTTTTGTTGATGCTATGAAATAAAATAATCTGAATGATTTACTTTTAAGATGCAAGGGTTGACTTGTTAGTATTGGGATACTTTTTTCTATACTCTTTTACCAACAAAAGCAAATATTGCTTTTGTTCTTCATTTGTGGTAATTAATTTATTGTATTCTTCCATTAAAGCAACACCACGCTCAGCTATATCATTCACTACACGCAATGAATGAACAATATTTTTGGCAGCTATATAATCAGGGTCTTCGTTCCAGGTTTCAACGTCTTTATAAAAAAAATCTGATGAGATACCTAGGACCTGGAAGAATTTTAAAGAATTACTGCTCACAAAGTTTTCTATATTTTTTTCGTGGATGGTCGCCATGTCAAGGTTTATTCGTTTTAAGCAATCATGTGTGCCTTCAATTTTGAGTGCTTCTACCATTTTTTTCTTCTCTTGGACTGAAAGTTCGTCATCGAAAAATGCAAGCGAAACCAGCTCTTCCGACAAATACCACAAGTGATTTAAAATCTTTTTCAGCGCAATAGTAGCTAGATTTTTGTTAACACTTTCAAAAGCTTTAAGGTCTTTTAATAATTGTAAGTCGTTTCTTGGTGCTGACTGACTGGTAGAGGCTTGAAACCAATATTTGATATAAATCATCACCGTGAAAATACATATTTCTCTCACAGCCTTTTCGTCCTTTTTCGTTAGCTTTAACTGATGCTTAAATAAATAAATTTTTAAACAGTACAAGGCTCTTGCCATCCATCTAGCTCGATGTAGACCAGCAGGTCTCCGAAATGAAACGCCTTTTTCAGGAACACCTCCTAAGAATATGATTGTAAGATTTAACATTTCTTTGTAGTCATCTCGAGGTTGATGTACTTGAAGTTGCTTTTTGGCAAAAGAAATCCTGTCTGCGGCCACTTCTGCAAGAATATTTGCCTCAGCGTCATCTGTTATTGTTTTGAAGTCGCTTTTTAGAGTCCCAACTGTTCTTAAATCTTTTGAATAATTGTATATCAGGACCACTAGATGGGGCAAGCGATTGATCCACTACACCTGACAACATAATTTCCATTATGTGGTGACGACAAGCAAACCAAAGCATATTTTTATCCATTTTGCGCTCCAAGAGAACGCATACTCCACTTCTTAAGCCGGTATTTACAGCAGTAGTGTCAAAACACAAACATTTTACTTTATCGCTCAAATTCCATGAATTTATAGCGTCGTAGACAGCCGACGCACAAGCTTCGCTTGTTCCACGTTCTAATTTTGGGACGGCGAGTAATTGATCGACTCCATGTCCTGATACCAAAATTGGCAGCCGATCTACAGTTTTGTGTCCAGTAATATCTTCTATAAGTTTACCGTCCCAATGAATTGTTAAAGACGAACTAGGTTTAAACTCGCTTTTGAGCGACTCTGCAACAGCTTTGCGATTTTTGACACGCTGCCGACGAATAGAAGATCTATTGACATTAAATTCTGATGGATCACAGCCTGCGCTTTTCAAAGTAGATGTCACGACCATAGTTGCTTTTCTGTCACTCAATTTAGAAACATCAAGACTGGAAGCTAATTGACTGTTAATAATATCTTTTCGAGCTCGTTTTTGAGGTGGTTGCATCTTCGTCAATTTTGATATAAATTCGGAGTCAGATGGAGTTTCTTCCCCACTTATTGTGGCAGACGATGACGAAATAAATGATAATGAAGACAATGAGCATTTTTCTGTTATAGACGAGATATCTTTGTTTTCACGCTCGCGCAATTTATCAAGCCGTTCTTTTTTCTCTTTTATTTTCTTACATTTGTTTAAACTTTTTCTGTCGACTGAACCAATCAAAAATTGGCGTCGATTTTGCCGCACTGCTAACAAAAACTGTTTATCTTCTAAAGTCATAATATTTAAAGCATCACGATGAGCGATGTCAAATAAATCTTCTAACTTTTGTTGCCAGTTTTGTTCTTTTGTTTTCAATGCTTCTGAACGTTTTTTCCTGTTTTCTTTATTTTTTTAGATTCTGCCATTCTTTGAACAGCTTTTCAATTTTGCTGATGACATGTTTTTTTAATTGAATAGGTATGCCAGCTTTTTCCCACAAATTAATAACCCCACAAGCCGTCAAAGTCGCAGATTCACGAATACTTTTCTTTTCTTCATTTTGTAGTAGAAAAAATATCGCAACACTTCGCCAATGGATGGTAAGGTTGATTGGCTTAATTCAGATAATAATTGACCGATAAGCCAAATCTCACTTTGATTTCTAGTAGTTATACTGAATCCGCTACTAGTAGACGCCATTGCAAATTGAAACACTTCACTGTAACTTTTACAAAAACAACACGTGCGCTCTTGTTGCTTAACAGAACTGAAGTGCGGGGCGATCGTAGTACAAATGAGGGGGTCGAGGAACGGAGAGGGGGGAGGGGGATTAGAAGGTATAGTCTATGCTAGTTTCACTCGCACGTAACATGTTATGTACCTAAATTTTAAATTAATGGAATCACCATTTAAGCTGTATTTGAACACTTTTTGTAAAAAATTGACAGCTGGTAGCGACCTCTAAATCTTAACAAAATCAAAAACAAAAAAACATTTATTTCGTATTTAGAGGTATATAATCAAATAAGAAAGTGCCCGGAGGATAATTCGAAAGTTGAAAAATAAGGACCACCCTATATATATGATACTCTCGTGTTTTCTTGAGTAACAAACACATAACCCTCACGCCTACCATATAGTAATGGTATAAATCAACATGTAAGTATTAATAATTCTCACTTACACGCTAATTAATGCCAATCACGTGAGCAACACTCGTCGAGCGTCGTAGAGCGTCGGTGGCTCAATGGTGTGACTGTTGCCCTCCTTCGCAGGCGTGCGGAGGTTTCCTCACGATTTTCCTTCACCGTAAGAGCGTCGGATAAAGTACATATATTTTTCCAAATTTTGAAAACACATTGGTACGTGGCGGGATTTGAAGCTCAGCCCTCCCGGTAGGAGGGCAACAGTCCACACCATTGAGCCACCGACGCTCTAATAGCATTATCTATACTAATATATAAAGCTGAAGAGTTTGTTTGTTTGTTTGAACGCGCTAATCTCAGGAACTACTGGTTCGATTTGAATAATTCTTTCAGTGTTAGATAGCTTATTTATCGAGGAAGGCTATAGGCTATATATCATCACGCTACGAGTAATAGAAGCGGAGCAGTAATGAAACATGTTTCAAAATCGGGGGTATTTTTTCATACTTGGAGCTTCCGCTGCGTACGCTGCGTAAACGGTTAAAGTTACACAAAAGTCATGTATGAGAGTATTGTTCTCCTTTTAAAGGTCTACAAAAAAGTCCGCGACAGCATATGTCTATCTTTTAAGGTTAGCTCACTATAACATATTTTTAGCTAATAAAAAATTCTGAAATTGTCCCCGAAACCTTTAAAGTTGGAGGGAGGGGAAATCCTATGTATAGTGATAAATGAAAGTACCGTGTTATCCCGAATTTAATGCGAGCGAAGCCGCGGGCAAAAGCTAGTTATTAATAAATATAGTTACTTTGGGCTTACTTTAACCCGCTAGTTGTACGTACAATCAGGTGATTTAGCCTCAATGCCCTAACCATACTGGAAAATACTATATAATGCGATAAGACCGTCCATTGTGCCATATAAATAACACACTAAACAACTGATAAACATACTTATTTTTTTTTGTAAATACATAAACAAAGAAACACCCAGCCCGATACAAACAGATATCTCCATGCACACATATTTTTGTACTGCCCGGGGATCGAACCCGGAACCCCTGGTGAAGTAGCCGACGTCACAACTATTACACCAAACGGGTTGTGAAATATTCAATGTGAATAAATATAGTGACTCTCACGATGCGGTCGCCCCGCGGGGTTTGAACCCACGACCCCCGGATCATGCAGCCCCAAGATCTAAGATTTGTTTATTTATATTTGCTACCTATACTATGATTCTTGCACTTTTTTATAAAGAACCCATCATGGATACTGCTTGTTCTGTAGAGAGCTAGCAGTTACGTCGGACTCCTACGGACTAAACTTCCCTGGGTTTTGCATATGGGCTCGTATGATTCTTGCCCTGATAAAGCGCAAAACGAAATAATAAAGTGATAAAGAAAATGATTTAGTATTTTCAAAGTTGATTGTATTTTTCAAATACCTCAACAGTGTAGCAAAGTTTTCAGGGTCAAATTTGAATAACAGTAGTTATCATCATCAGCTCATTAAACGTCCCCACTGACGGGCACGAGTATACCCATACAGGGTGATTTTGGGCCTTAGTCGTCCACGCGGGCCCAGTGCGGGGTGGACGACTTCACGCACAACCTTTGAATCTCTTCACAGGTTTCCTCATGATGTTTTTTATCACCGTAAGAGCATCGGAAAACGTACATATATTTTTTGAAAATTCAAATACACATTGGTACGTGTCGGGATTTGAACCTCAGCCCTCCCGGTAGGAGGGCGACAGTTCACACCCTTGAGACACCGACGCTCACAGTAGTTGTTATTTTTAAAAAATCTATCATTTTCTCGTGTTATTTGTCAATCACACTAAGTCATGCAGCAGTTTTTTTTTATCCTTTATAGGCAGACATTTGACCGCCATCTCACCTGATGGTAAGTGATGATGCGGCCGAAGATGGATCATGCCTGCCTAGAAACAACCTATTCACTCTTGCCTTGAAGACGGCCAGGTTGTAATGATCGGGGAACACATAAGGAGGCAAAGAATTCCATTCCTTTGCGGTGCGCATTAGGAACGAGGCACCAAAGCGGGCTGTGCGGATGTGTGGAATGTCTACCACGTAAGGATGGAACGCTCGCCTCCGTCTTGTGTCCCGATGGTGAAAAGGGGCTGGTGGAATTAACCTCACCGAAATGTAGCCTGTAAAAAACCGACAGCCGTGCAACTCTACGACGATGCTCGAGGCTTCGCAGCTTAGCGTCAGTCAGAGTATAACATAATATACCTACTTAAGTTGTATTATTTATCTATTTAAAATGGCCTACATATAAAACAAATTCTAATTGTCATATCTATCATTCATTTAAATGGGGCCGTTTGGATAATATTTTATAATTATAAATAGACACTAAGTGCACATAAACTTAAAATTTATGCGAGGCTTTGTATGAGATGAAATATGCCTATTGCTCATTTAGAAAAACAAATTTTATACCTGTGACATTTTTATGTAAACACATTCAAATCAAGAGCGTCGGTGGCTCAGTGGTGTGGACTGTCGCCTTCCTACCGGGAGGGCTGAGGTTCAAATCCCGACACGTACCAATGTATTTTCGAATTTTCGAAAATATATGTACGTTATCCGACGCTCTTACGGTGAAGGAAAACATCGTGAGGAAACCTTCATGCACGCCTGCGAAGAGATTCGAAGGTTGTGTGTGAAGTCGTCCAATCGGCACTGGGCCCGCGTGGACTACTAAGGCCTAATCACCCTATACGGGTGGGCTCGTGGCCCTCGGTGGGGACGTTTAATGAGCTGATGATGAGTTACATTTAAATCATTTAGCTATTATTTTTCAAACCGTTCTACAAAGATACATTACTTTTATTCAATAGGCATTGTTTTTCAAAGAGAAGTTAATACCATGCCTCTAGAAGCAGTGAGGTGCACATAGAATATGAGAAGGGTAGGCAAATTGAGTGACACAAATCGCAAAAACAAATAATTCGCATTTATGTCCAATTGAATGCTGCCTTAGGTTTGAAATCTGTAGAGGAAAATGGGTGAATAATTAAAATAATGGGAATCATTTCATATGTGGGCAATTTTCTGGGTAGTATGGACGCAAAGGATATAAACTCATTTGCATATATGGAGTGCACGCCACCCCATATATTATAACTATATAATTATATATATAAGGTTTAATATTAACAGTAAGCTACTGGTCATATTTCACTACATTTTACCATAGACATTGGACCTTAATTTTGGTGTTTATCAAACGATTAAATTTCTGAGTAAACAACTGATTTCCCAGAATTTATAACATATGCAAAAACATACCACAATATGCCATAACTAGTGTTGCTAGGTCCGCTTTGTTTTAAATAGGATTTGAGCATTTGAGGTTGCAGATTGGGACAGGTAACAATAAAAAATATGAAGTGATGCTGATGACGTGCCATTTTGATTTAGACTAGTGATGTAATTAGTAGCAGTTATGTAGCATAAATATAATTTTTAATGGAACATATGATTTTATTCTTAAATTAATCGGTACATTTAGCGTCCCCATCCGGACGCATCCTCAGAGCACTGACAATCGGGGCACCTGGCAACACTCGCTATAACATTGATAAAGGTCCAAAGCAAAAGAGTGCTCACATTAACTCACCTCAGGAGAGTCAAACGGGTACTTGTTAGTGAACTTGAACTGCAATACAAATTTTTCCCCTTCGTATAGTGTGCCGGGAACACCTTCCATGTGCACAATCCACCTGTGAACAATGTAAAGGATATATACAACTCATGTTATGGATGAGAAAACACCTATTACAGTACATTTGTACAAAAATTATGTCAAAATAATGAAAGAACTAAGAGGTTCAATGTTTCCCACCTTAGCCCAAGACTGGCTACACTCATGGAACTTACAAAAATATATTGATACAAAAATGGAATGAAAATAATTTGCTAATGAATATTAAAACAAACAGACATCATTTCATAATGTATGTATAAAACCAACAAGCCTTTATAAAAAGTAGCAGATATAAATCTGGTTAAGGAAGGAAATAAAATTATAAACAATTAAAAGAGGATAATATCATTGAATTGAAACTGTTTGTCCTTCAAAATATTGATTAGTTGCTCAATCAGTTTAATTTGTAGATTATTTTATCACTCTTAATTGCTAGATTTATACAAATAAAAAAAAATACTTACAATGTTAAATTTTGGCTAGCTTGATCCCCATCCACCGTGACTCCTGGCGGCGGTTCCCTCATCAGGGACATGAGTTCTTTTTGTAATCTCCGCTATAAAAAGCATAAATAACTAAATTACTTGCGAAACAACCACAACGACAGCTTACAATAAGATTTTTTTTTACTAAAAACTATGTAAGGTAAAACTGTCAATGTAAAATAGCACTGTGGTTACAACCGTACAAAATATAGTCATTTACATTTACAGGTGTAAAGTAATGTGTTTGAGTTATTTACTTTGCGATCGAAATATGATGGAGAGTATTTTTATTTATTTTTAACATACCTCAGACGGGGACATAGCCGCCATTTGTAATCCAATTTAGACGTTTAGTGTTACTATTAGACAAAAAATATTTATATATAAATAAGACATTTGCAATGCCATGCCATTTCATTAAAAAAATATAATTATTAAATTCTGCTTTCTCATCAACTGTCATGTATTTTTACTTCATTAATATTATTTTCAACGTCTCCACTTTTAATAAATGTTTATAAACGAACAATCTATCGATAATTGTTAAACACAGTTTTTTAAGCACTGCACTAACCCGGATCAGAGCCCGGATCCCGGATTAATTATTTGTCTGTCTGTCACTGTCAGTAGTGTCAGTTGTCTTCGATTTTTGTTGGTTATATCTGTGGATTCGGCACTCGTATTTTCGGCAAATTGTTTCTGCCAAACTTCTAATTTACCCAAAAAATAAATAAAGCTTTTAATAGTTGTACATGGAATTCGTATTTATTACAAGAAAAATGTTGTGAATTAGATGTACCTGTTGACCCATAACAAGTTTTGTATTGTTTACTTTATTGTGTTTATGTAATTCCAAATTATTTGGCTTTAGTGGTCAAAATGGTATCTTACTGCAAAAAATCGTCTGCAGAATGGTTTATAGATCAACTAAATGTAGAAAACGCAAAGTTAGTTGCATTAGTTCTTGTGATAGGATTTATTGGGTACCATGGCATATTACACTTGAGATATGGTAAGTTGTCATGACCTTTAATATATAGTATTTAGATGGATAATTGTGTAACTGGAACTCTGTTTAGATACACTTTAAGGTTTCTCTTGATGCACATGTTTTGTGGTTTTACCAATTATTGGTTGGGCTGTCTTCTATTTACACACATTCACATAAATAACACAAAACATAATAGGTGTTTTATTGTTACAACATTTAAAGACAAGTACTGTCTGCCGCTGTGGTAATTTTTTAAAAAGCTACAAATTTATTTACCTAAAATATTTATATGTATTTTTAGGGCCTGATTCATGTACATGGCTCTTAACTGCTGGCCGCTTTAAAGGAGATCATGAATGGCAACCATATGGTTGCATGCTGCACAAGTACTCTAAAACGTAAGTTTGCATTTTATTAGACAATTTCTTAGTTCTTGAATTTGTTTTTCTTAGCTGCTCGAATGTAATACAGCTTTAGACAAAAGATCCATCTATTGTGTGTGGAGACCATCCAACCGTATTATGCATGACCGCTCCTGTAAATAGACAAATAGTATGATGTCACTGCATACAAGTTGACCCCAGACAGCATCCTGCAGTATGGCAATTGAAGCTTTGATTCCCCCTTGACAGTACAGTAATAATTTGGTGACTCATGGTTCAAACACATTAAAGATGAAAGTAAGCGGGTATGGCCTTGTCCAGAAGTGCTTATAATGATGAGCCAGCACAAACTAGCATTCTGGTTCCAACTGATATATTTTCACTATCTCTCCTTAAATTTAAAGAAATTGTATTGAACTCGCTCCAGGCATAAATGATCATACAGCATTTATAATAAAAATAAAATCATTGTAGTACAGTCTTAATATGTTTTCGTTAAGTTGCACTTGTTAGTAATTATGTGAATACTTTGTATCATATATTTTGGTATTGTATTTTTCATTTGTTGTTCTTAAGCTTGCAGCAATAATCCGCTAAATATATGTGGATAATGGTGTTGGTCACACATTTACCACAAATGATTTGTAATTTTTTCTGGTATATATTTCCAGATTGCAACGTGGGGTAAACTCACCCATGCTATGAGTGGTTATATTATAATTACGCACTGTGGTGTTTAAATAAATTATTTATACAATTGTGTTTTTTAGAGATGCAAGGAGATGTCTTCGGTACTTAGCATTTTGGGGGAAGTACAATAGCTTTGCTTTTATTGGCGATTCCAAACTTGAGGAGCTGTATGAATATTTTATAGGTAATTATTGTTATTAATAGTCTTCCTAAATGAATGTTTTAATTGTAATTGTTATTATATTGGTCAATGATACTCTGTATATATAAGGGTAGATACGCCATCCGTCTCAAAAACGAACTGCCGAAGAGACTACAGTTTGTACTTTTTTGTTTAGGTAAATGTGTTCAGAATTCGAAATATGTGTATGTGTGCTGTCACTGCATTCGGAACACTTTTTTCGATTGTTTTGTGATCATATAACGAATCCATACATTTTTACATCATTGATATTGTTTTATAAAATTCAGATTAGAGTAAAATAGTAAAGACTATACTTTTAAATAAAATTAAGATTAAATGGTATTGAAAATTAATTGAATAAGCATTTACTAGCAGTTATTCTCCAATTTCACATATATTTGAATTCTAACATTATATACTGACGTAACATGAGTACTGACAAGAAATATGTGATTTAAAATTATTATTTGTTTATTTTTAGACTTACTTAAAACGAAACTGGATATCGACACTTCATATTCGACTGTGGACCATCACATGCCGAATTATACATATGAAGACAGCAAGCTCCGATTGTCAGTCACATTTATATACAGCAATGATATATCCAAAACTATGGTGGAGCAGTTCAGGAACTGGTAAGTTAGTTATAAGTATATTTAACCGCTCGATCATCCATTGTCTGTTGTGAATTTCCACCCATGCTACGCACAACTGCTTAGCAAGAAAAATTTAAGAGGTTTCTGTATCTATCATTAAAGTAAGAAAAGTTCGTGAATCCATTTAAAAGCTCAAAATTCTCCCTACCGCTTCCCCATATTCCTATTTCTCTCCATTTTTAGGGTTCTATAAGTGATCATTGAACAGTTGACCAAACATTTGTCTAAACAGTTGACTGAATAGATGAGTGAACAGTTGACTAGACAATTGACCAAACATTTGAATAAACAGTTGACTGAATAGTTGACTAAACTGTTGTCTAAACAGTTGACTGAGCAGTTGATCTGTATATTATTTTTAATATATTTTGTTTACAGGCAACGTTCAGACAAACCGCCCTCGGTGATTGTGGCCACCACTGGGCTTCAGCTGCTCAAGGAACGAAACGCAACGGACCTAGTGCTTGAAGAGTACAAAAGGAATATAACGCTGTTGGTGCAGCCAATTGACTCGCTATCGGCGCGTAACACAAAGGTGCTGTGGAAGCTGATCGATCCTGTTGATACCAACGATCCGAAACACGACAAGGGGATCACCAATGCGGACATTGATGCGTATAATAGAGCTTCTCTTGAGGTAAGTGAATTAAAAATTTAAAAAACCCCCGACACAAAAACTTAGGTAATTTCCCTTTAAAAAGTAAAAAAATAATAAAAGAAACTTAATGTTAAAGTACCTAAGAATCTATTAATAATTCTAAAAAAAACGTCGCGTTGGGGGACTGAACTTGATATGAACTTGTGTCGGGGGTTTTTTAAATTTTTAATTTAATTTTTATTTCATACTTTTTTTAGGTAGGTTAGGTTAAGTTAGATTTTAGTATATTATAATTTACTTACTACAATTTAAGGTCAAGCTCGTTCGCTATTTTACTTATTAATTACTAGTTTTTCTTACTATAAATAGGCTAAAGGTCACATTGTTACTGATTCCAAGTATATTTGCAGTCATTCGGTTACTCTCCCCACTTTCACTCCTCACAACTTTTAAACGGCTCAACCGATTTTCATCAAACATGTCTAAGAACACTCGCATATAAGTCAACTATAATACAAAAAAAAACTAAATTGAAATCACTGCATGATGCCACAGACAGACAGACGCGTCAAACTTATAACCCTCTTTTTGCGTCGGGGGTTAAAAAAGAAAATGGTGGTTGAAATAATAAGATTGTATGATTCTTACTCCTTTTGTACCGTCGTTTTCGCCTCTTGGTTGTCTCATCAAATCATTTAGTCTAGTCAATTCTATGCCTCCTACGTATACAACCGTATGCCACAAAAAAGCAATTTTATTTATATCAGTTTCATTAATAACCAGCCGCATATTAACGAATCCGCCAACAAAAATTTGGATATTAAATAAAAATAATGACACGTATTTAACCGTATGTAATGTATAAATTATCCTTAAAATGCCTCTCCTGCAAGATTGGCATTTTATACATATACATAGGAGGCATGGTATTGTCTTAATGTCTTTCTGTCTGTCAGTGTCCATTCGTAGTCGGCCAGTCGTGTCGCGTCACAGGAGGTTGGACGACACGACACGACGAGCTTGCCAGTCTAGAGCGTAGGTACTAATCACCTTGATAAATTGAAATCCTCTACTGTACGTTTTTGTTGAGATTTTTTACCGCGTACTTAGATGAATAATAAACTTTGCACAATTACAAAGAAATAACAACAAAAAATGTCCAAGCCGGTTGCCACATACGTTGAGACATATATATATGACATAAAATTACTCATTGAAATTTTGACCTTAAGGCGTAATTAAAGGGTTCAAAATCAAAAGCACAAACTTACTACAATGTCACTATGAAATGTAGCGAACGACGTAATTATGAATGAAAATTTTGCTCAACTGATGGATACGCATCCATTGCGCGCCATGTTCCCCAGTCTCCCACACCGTACCATACAACCCCGGCAGGTGTTGTCGTAAAGCGCGGCGGGTCCGTAGTCCGCAACAGTATACAATGCGGCGCGCGTCACGTTTCCATGGTCGCCAGTGCGATCGTCATGTGTCGCATCCATTGCGCGCCATGTTCCCAGTCTCCCACACCGTACCATACAACCCCGGCAGGTGTTGTCGTACAGCGCGGCGGGTCCGTAGTCCGCAACAGTATACAATGCGGCGCGCGTTAGTCACGTTTCCATGGTCGCCAGTGCGATCGTCATGTGTCGCATCCATTGCGCGCCATGTTCCCCAGTCTCCCACACCGTACCATACAACCCCGGCAGGTGTTGTCGTACAGCGCGGCGCGTCCGTGGGCGGCGGCGCGGCTGGCCGGGGGGCGGGCGCCGGCCGCGCAGATGTTGCTCAACATGTACTGCAACGACCACATGAACTTCAACGACGGATCGTGCTGTGCGCAGCCCGAGCCCTGTACCACTCTGCAGATGACATTCGCCATGTTTCTCCTTTGGTGAGTGCTTTTAACTGTATTTGAGTGGATTTGGAGCGTCGGTGTGGACTGTCGCCTTCCTACCGGAGGGCTGAGGTTCAAATCCCGACACGTACCAATGTGTTTTCGAAAATATATGTACGTTATCCGACGCTCTCTTACGGTGAAGGAAAACATCGTGAGGAAACCTTCATGCACACCTGCGAAGAGATTCAAAGGTTGTGTGTGAAGTCGTCCAATCCGCACTGGGCCTGCGTGGACGACTAAGGCCTAATCACCCTATACGGGTAGGCTCGTGCCCCTCGGTGGGGACGGTTAATGAGCTGATGATGATGAGTGGATTTGACCATAGATTAAGTAAGCCACTGTGGAAAAGGTCAAAAAGTTCGCGTAAAGCAGGTGTTGATGGGGGTAGATTTACCCCCAGATTTACAACTCCGAAAGCTCCAGGAGGGTTACCGCTGTCTCTTGAACCTTTGACTGCAATGACGCCTTTTAGCGCCAGACACAATAGATTTTCTATTGTGTCTGGAATCCTGGCGTTCAATGGGTTAAAACAGTATTACTTCGTCTTTTCTGTTGCAAAAATGCTGACGTATCATTTAAGTAATACTGTTTTAAGAAATGGTGGTAACCCTCCTGGTAGTCATTAGCTTTTAGCACATCTTAAATAAAATAAAATAAAGCTTTTCTTATACAGAATGCCAAATACCAAGACAAACAATTTTTTATTTTATTTTATTCATCTTTGTATGTATTTACAAAAAAAAATATATAAGTATGTTTATCCGTTGTTTAGTACCCATATTACAGGCAAATGCTTAGTTTGGTGGATATTTATTTTTCTTTTATTTGCCAGTATCCCAAACCAGGCTGGATAATTCACACATTGTAATCCCATTTCCAGCGCAGTGTTCGCGGTGACCAAACGCATATGGGCGTGGTCCCAATCAGTGCCGCAGCGGATCGGCGGGTACAACTTAGTTGCTAACCCGCCTCCGTCGCCGCCTTCGCCAATCACAGCACTCGCGAAACTGGGAATGATAATGGGGTACTTCTACCTGTGCGACCGGACCAACTTCTTCATGAAGGAGAACAAATACTACTCGGAGTGGAGTTTCTGGTTGCCCGTCGGCTACGTGTTCGCGTTGGGGTTGTTCTTTACGGACGACTCGGGGTCTAGCAAGTGAGTGTTGGTCATTGCGGGCAGAAATGTATGAAGGGATTTAGCTCAAAGCAGAATCGGACCAACTTTGTTGTTTACTACTGTAGAACTTTAAGGCCAATCAGCGGTAGATTTTTCATTCCATGGGTACGCAAAACAGTAGATAGAGTGGGTATTGTCATTATAGTAATTAGATCATGGTCAAAAAGACTCATTTTTAGTTGTTTTTCAAATCGTGGGTAGACAAACTGATGGTAAGTGATATCGCCAAAAACTAAACACTGGTTACTCCGAAAATGAAGCTCCGTTTGCATTGTTGACCATTATAATGGGAATAGGAAAGGAACAATAGTTAGGGGGAAGAGGGGTTTCCGACCTCCAGTATCGTCACTTCCTCGGACGAAGGGAAACTGGGAATGATAATGGGGTACTTCTACCTGTGCGACCGGACGAACTTCTTCATGAAGGAGAACAAATACACTCGGAGTGGAGTTTCTGGTTGCCCGTCGGCTACGTGTTCGCGCTGGGGTTGTTCTTTACGGACGACTCGGGGTCTAGCAAGTGAGTGTAGTTTACTAATGCAGCCAGTTTTTAAGGGTAAATGCGCAAGGCGAAAAAAAATTTAATTATTTTTCCCAAAATTCAGGAATACATTATTAAGTGGCGGGATTTGAACCTGCGCCCGCCATATCGGAAAGCAACAGTCCACACCAATAAGCCACCGACGCTCTTGAACTAAATGGACTTTAATATTTATATTTTTTTTTGCGTCTAAAATAATTTATTTTTTATGTTATAACTTATAAGTATACAGGACGGTCAGGACGCTCATCTGATGGTAAGTGATACTCCTAACCATGATAGAGCGGCATTAAAGGAGACCAACAACTGACAGACAGTTATTATCCCCCATCAATGCCGCACTGCGCCCGTCACCCGAGACAACAGATGTTAGGTCTCTTGTATCCGGTAATAACTAAGTGCATAACACTCGTATTTCACGATATCTGGCACTGCGGTGGTACCTTGATGACTCAGTTACGAGACTACCACCTGGAAAAATGATAAAAATAATAATATTTCAGGGTGTTACACCGCGCGCAGACTGGCGAGTGGAAGGGGTGGATGCAGCTGGTGGTGTTGGCGTCGCAGGTGACGGGCGCTAGGAAAGTGCTGCCTATCTATATGCTGGTGCGGACGCTCGCTTCTTCGTACTTGTTCCTGTTGGGATACGGACATTTTACATACATGTTAGTATGCAAGTACCATTGGTACTATTGTAGGATACATACATACATACACACACACACATACATACACACTCACACACATACACACTCACATATATATACACATCATTCATACATATCTAACACTTACAATGTGTATTAGCTGGTGTCGTGTCGACTGTCATAATAGTGTTGGCTATCGACAATACGTATCGACAGTGAAGTATTTTACCACTACATTTCACTACACTATCTATATGTTGCAGTCATCTGGTTAAATTACAATAATATATCGTTTATTCAGTGCCAAACACATATAAAGATATACATAGAAATCAAATCATCATCACCAGCTCATTAAACATGGGCATGAGCCTACCCGTATAGGGTGATTAGGCCTTAGTCGTCCACGCGGGCCCAGTGCGGGTTGGACGACTTCACACACAACCTTTGTTTCTCTTCGCAGGTGTGTGCAGGTTTCCTCACGATGCTTTCCTTCACCGTAAGAGCGTCAGAAATCAAATGTTGAATCTAAATTTAAAGTAAAAACACTGTAAGACCAGCTTTATGTCGTGGTACTTATAAAGCACGCCTAACCTTTTTGTTAACCCTTTCATCGCGGCTGACGGATATGTCCAACAGAAACAATTGATTTTCTATTGTTTTCGGAATCCTGGCGTTCAAAGGTTAAAAAAATTTTTCAGTGTAGTAGTTTTAAGTAGTTAGTATACATATTACAGGCTAATGCGTAGTTTGGGGGGCTGTGTGAATGGCAGTAGATATTTATTTATATAAATAGTCTAATAATTAAGCGTTATGTTTTTATTGACAAAGTTCCTTGATAAAGAACCAAAAAAACAAGGGCTGATAAAAGAAAATATTTTTCCAGCTGGAAGACGGGGGATCTGAGCTTGGTGCGCTATTTCCGGGTGATTTTTCGCATGAACTTCTTCACGGTGGTGCTGTGTTTGACGATGAATAGGCCATACCAGTTCTACAGCTTCATACCGCTGGTCTCATTCTGGTATACTCTGGTAAGGATCTACTTTGATAGTATGTTCAATATATATATATATATATATAGAGAAGAAAGAAAGAAAGAAAGAAAAAACATTTATTGACCGTGCACAAAAAAAGAAATACACGAAAACAGTTGCAATAGGACAAACAAACATATAAGACAATAAAATAATTATTTACATTGATACAATAAAATAAAGTAAAAACAATTGAAAACAAAACAAAGACACGGACAAAAGGTCCCGCCTCAGCATAAGCCACTGCGACGCAAACGCCGTAGCAGCACTGTTATTCTGCTAACAAAATTACATTTAATACAATTAACAAAATGCACATCTAACACAATTGAATTTTACACTGAGACAATTTAAGGCTAAGGAAGGGAAAAACAATATCACAAGCAAGCGCAAATAAGGTATATTTTTAAATTATGTCTGCCAACACTGTCCTGCGCTCGTGACCCAAGACGACAGATGTCAGGTCTCCAAGACCTGGTATTTTGAAATGAATTTTGTGATATTTAAATTCTCCTTTATGCTGGGGCCACATTAACCGGACATGCTATTAATTATCGCGACAATGAGCGTTAACATTGGGTGTGGCCACGGTTTGTGAAAATTATCGCGTTGATGGGCATTGTACAACATCAGCTCATTAAAGGAAAACATTGTGAGGAAACCTGGGCACGCCTGCGAAGAAATTCAAAGGTTGTGCATGAAGTCGTCCAACCCGCGCTGGGCCCGCGGGGACGACTTAGGCCTATACATCCTATACGAGTAGGCTCGTTCCCCTCGGTGGGGACGTTTCATTGGCTGATTATGATAATTATTACAACAAAATTATCGCAATAATTATCGCGTTAGACGTTAGCTAATGTTGCCGAGCATTATACAGATGGACTGATTACGATGATGATTACGTCAAAATTAATAGGCGTTGAATGTTAGTCTATTAATCTGGCTACGTCAAAATTATCGCGTTAATGGGCGTTAGACGTTAGTTATTAATCTGGCTCCAGAATTACAGATTAATATACAGACTAATGTAATATTTTTCCCTTAGATGTTCGTGATATTCGCGCTTCCCCCACAAATGGGTGCGGCAGGCGAGGCGCGTCCCTACCAACACGTGTACTTAGCGCTCAAAGTGCTCGGCATGCTCACCATAGTCACGGTGCTATACATGAGCGAGGTGTTCTTCCAGAAGATATTTGTCACGAGACCTTGGAAAGCGCTGTTTGTCAACTCCGATGACGATATACGCCAGTGGTGGTTGCGCTGGAAGCAGGATCGGTGAGTTGTGTTACATTTTATTTCAACTTATTTTACGAAATCATTCAGAATATTATTTGTTTTGATAAATTATATTTTGTATAGTTGGAATATTCATTTTAATGTTTCAAACTAGTAATATGTGATCGAATTGTTCATTTCCCTTCGCAAAGTTCCTGTTTTTTAATCACTTCAGTTTTTACACAATTTTCCTACGCAAGCGATGTTCTTTACAGATGCGGGCCAAATGTCTAAATATTTGTTGCTTGCCGTACAAAACTGGTCATATTTTGATACACTTTTGTTGTCAGCGAGTCTGTCCGTAGTTTTTTATACGTCGATGCTAAGCGGTCGGCGTAGCACGGTTGGAAAATCACAACAAAATAGATGAGTTTATTGTCAACGCGCGTGCTACGTTCGTGCGTTTATAATTGAACTACAGTAGAAGGCCGATTATTCGAACACCGATTAACCGAATCGCCAATTATTCGAATCGGTCCTAAGCCTATATTATCGTTGTGAGTTTTTGCGCCCTGTATTTTGATAAGGCCTGATGGGGCAACTTTATCTGAGAGAGGCGTTCAAGTGAGCGTTATTGTAGAACTGTGTTTGTTAAACTTAATAAATTTTATTCGATGTGTGACAGTTCGTTTTTCTTTATGACGACCCATTTGGTGTTGCGGTTGAGACGTCGACTGCAACACCAAAGGTTCCGGGTTCAATCCCCGGGCAGTACAAACATTTGTGTGCATTAACATGTCTGTTTGTAATGGTCTGGGTGTTTTCTATGTATAAAAAATGTATATAAATATGTTTATCCGTTGTTTAGTACCCATAATACAGGCTTCACGCTTAACATGAGGTTAGATGGCGCTGTGTAAATGTCAGTGGACATTTATTTATTTTATAACCAGTCTAAGTCCGATTATCCGAATCGACCCCGGTCCCAATTAATTCGTATAATCCGCGTTCTACTGTCTGTGCTTTTTATGATACAAAAACCTTTGTACGCAGGTACTCGACAGCGTTCGGTATAGTAGCCGCCGCCGCGAAACAAGCCGGACTACGGATACCCGAAGAGCCACGGGCCAAAGTGGCCACCGCCGCCGTGGCTATATTAGGCCTAAGCCTATACCTAACATTCGTGCTACTCTGCGGGAACCCAGCCCACTGCGCCGAGGTCCACAGCTACGTTGCTTTCCTACCCATCCTAGGGTATATCGTATTGCGGAACATATCGACAACACTCCGTTCGAGACACTCGACGATGTTCGCGTGGTTTGGCGCGATAACTTTGGAGCTGTTCGCGAGTCAAAGCCACATATGGTTGGCGGCGGATACCCACGGTGTTTTGGTTCTGATCCCGAGCGCGCCAACTTTGAATCTGATGTTGAGCTCGTATATATTCGTGTGCGCCGCCCACGAGATCCACAAGCTGACCGGGCTGGTGCTGCCGTACGCCGTGCCCGATGACTGGCGCACTGTGCTAAGGAACCTCGCCATATTTATGGCGGTGCTCGTGCCCATTGGTATACATGATGGCATGTTTTAATACTTAGCACTATATGACAGTGTAATACAGTCGAGAAACAAAAGTTTGGAAATGAGAGGTACACTAAGTAGCTTATCTACCTATCGAGAGTGTTTTGCATGTTTAAATCCTTGTAAGTTCCTGGCTATTTTACTTTCGACTTTATTCCAACGCTGTTTAGGTCGGAAAATGAATCGAAGATTTGGTAATCAAAGATACTTAACTAAGTTGTTCAAGAGAGCTAGGATCCTAGGATAAGTAGGATACTTATCCTAGGCTATATACGATATACAAATGTTTACTTTATTCCAATGCAATACAGTCGAAAAACGAATGCAAGATTTGGTACATAGTAACGTAACCTTTATACAGTGTTACTATTGCCATCATCCTTAAATCGTTTGCAAATAGAGTCACAGTACTTTCAACTTTATTCCAATGGCATACAGTCGAAAAATAAATGGAATATTTGGAAATGCGTCGAATATTGAATCTGATTTTGGGCTCGTATATATTCGTGTGCGCCGCCCACGAGATCCACAAGCTGACCGTGTGCTGAGCTGACCACTATGTTGCGGAACCACGCTATATTTATGGCGGTGCTGGTGCTCATTGGTATACATGATGGCATGTTTTAATACTTAGCAATCCTGGCGATGTTATTTCGGACTTTATTTCAAAGTAACAAGGTTGAGAACTCCTTAATAGGTGGTGATAGTACATTAGACAAAACTAACGGATGAAGATTTAGAAATGCGATTTACTAGGCAGCTATGTTGCTTTAGACTTTATAACACTGGAATACGAAATGCAAGATTTTGTAATGCGAGGTACATAACTTAGTAGCTTTTCGACTTATCCAAGGGTAAATGACATGATTAATTTCATAAGTTCCTAGCTATGTTACTTTCGACTTTATTCCAACTCGGAATGGTCGAAATATAAATGGAAGATTTAGTAATGCAAGATACGTAACTAAGTAGACTAACAGATCCTGGCGATGTTATTTTCGACTTTATTTCAAAGTTACAAAGTTGAAAACTGGTTACCAGTGGTGATAGTACATTAGACTTTATTTCAAAGAATTACGGTTGAAAAGTAACGAATTAAGATTTATTTGAAATGCGAATTTCTAGTTAGCTATGTTGCTTTACACTTTATAACAATGCAATACAGTCGAAAAACGAACGAAAGTTTAGAAATGTGAGATACACAGGTACGTAGTTTTCTGACCGATCCCAAGGTATATGGCATATTTTAACATTTGTAGCCATATTTCTTTAGAGTTTATTACAATGCAATACAGTCGTAAAACGAATGAAAGTTTTAGAATGTGAGATACTCAGCTACATAGTTTTCCTACCAATGCCCTAGGATTATGCCCTAGTATATGTAACTAGCTAGATAGGATTAAAATATATATATATATATATATATATATATATATATATATAAATTTTCCTTTACTTTTATATAGTAATCTTACTATATTCTGGTTATACAACTTTCTACTTTATTTTAATGCAATACAGACAAAAACTAAAGGAAGATTTAGGAATTTTGAGTTACTATCACGCTAGAACTGTTGTGACGCGCGTGAATCAGAGTCAATTATGTCTAGAGTCGACATGAATTTCAAATCTTTCACACGGCTGTTTGCCTGGTACTACTCTGTTAATCAGCGTTAATACTTAGGATTCCTTACTTGGGAGTAGTGACGGAGTATCGTTCTACGGAGCATTTATATATATAAATTTAGTACATTTTCGTATTCACAGCGTTCGAAATTTACATGCTGCTATATACTGCCACATACAACTTTTGTGCGTGCGTGTGTGTGTGTGTGTTGTGTGTGTGTGTGTGTGTGTGTTGTGTGTGTGTGTGTGTGTGTGTGTGTGTGTGTGTGTGTGTGTGTGTGTGTGTGTGTGTGTGTGTGTGTGTGTGTGTGTGTGTGTGTGTGTGTGTGTGTGTGTGTGTGTGTGTGTGTGTGTGTGTGTGTGTGCGTGCGTGCGTGCGTGCGTGCGTGCGTGCGTGCGTGCGTGCGTGCGTGCGTGCGTGCGTGCGTGCGTGCGTGCGTGCGTGCGTGCGTGCGTGCGTGCGTGCGTGCGTGCGTGCGTGCGTGCGTGCGTGCGTGCGTGCGTGCGTGCGTGCGTGCGTGCGTGCGTGCGTGCGTGCGTGCGTGCGTGCGTGCGTGCGTGCGTGCGTGCGTGCGTGCGTGCGTGCGTGCGTGCGTGCGTGCGTGCGTGCGTGCGTGCGTGCGTGCGTGCGTGCGTGCGTGCGTGCGTGCGTGCGTGCGTGCGTGCGTGCGTCGTGCGTGCGTGCGTGCGTGCGTGCGTGCGTGCGTGCGTGCGTGCGTGCGTGCGTGCGTGCGTGCGTGCGTGCGTGCGTGCGTGCGTGCGTGCGTGCGTGCGTGCGTGCGTGCGTGCGTGCGTGCGTGCGTGCGTGCGTGCGTGCGTGCGTGCGTGCGTGCGTGCGTGCGTGCGTGCGTGCGTGCGTGCGTGCGTGCGTGCGTGCGTGCGTGCGTGCGTGCGTGGGTGCGTGCGTGCGTGCGTGCGTGCGTGCGTGCGTGCGTGCGTGCGTGCGTGCGTGCGTGCGTGCGTGCGTGCGTGCGTGCGTGCGTGCGTGCGTGCGTGCGTGCGTGCGTGCGGCGTGCGTGCGTGCGTGCGTGCGTGCGTGCGTGCGTGCGTGGCGTGCGTGCGTGCGTGCGTGCGTGCGTGCGTGCGTGCGTGCGTGCGTGCGTGCGTGCGTGCGTGCGTGCGTGCGTGCGTGCGTGCGTGGTGCGTGCGTGCGTGCGTGCGTCGTGGTGCGTGCTGTGCGTGCGTGCCGTGGCGCGTGCGTGTGTGTGTGTGTGTGTAGATGCGAACGTCGTCAGTCGCAGCGTTCGTGGAAGTCGCTATTCGGGTGCAGCTTTAGTATGATAATGATTAATATTAATGTTTTGACTGCAGCTACTCACATTCACTATCGCTTCATACTGACCAAGGCTCGTGAAAGTCGTCCTAATTACCATGATTTAAGATCTACATTCAAATGTAGAGAGGTTTGATTACACTTATTATTTTCCATCAATGCCACACTGCGCCCGTCACCGGAGACAACAGATGTTAGGTCTCTTATACCCGTTAATTTTACTAGGTTGTGCGTTTCTGCGGGTTTGAAAAGACATTATACATTTGGTATGTTTGTTTTTGCATTATTATGTAGTAAGGGTTGGTGACTTATTAAAAGTTGGTAAAACCGATACAGTAAGAAAAAAAAACTATTGTCAATATTTTACTATAAAAAAGTAACGCTTACATAAATAGGTAAAAATAAACTTTTCGACTGAAAAACTTTGGTTACCGTTATCTATTTTTGTCCAAAAAATTTACTAGTTTATGTTTTTAAATTAATTTATTACTGTGAAATGAAATTTCGACCAAATTTAAATTGAATTTGATTCAAAATTATATTAAGGTACTCTTATAATTTGGCGTTGTAGGTTCATGTTTTAGGATTTGAAATTTAAGAATATACTAAGCTTTTTTATTTTTCGCGGCGTTATACTTGAGTCAGATCCTCCGATTATAGTCCTTAAGGAGCATTTAATAATGTAAAATAACGCTACCACTAGTTCGGACTGTAGTTATCTACTGAGAAGAATCTAACAAGAAACTCAGTAGTAACTCTTTAAAAATGATGTATTATTTAGAATTACATTGTTTTTTATTAAAATAATTATCCAAAAAAACCAGATTTATAATAATTATGAATATTTAATATCCCATGTTTACGTAATATAGTACTTTTAATGCTTTGTAATTCTTAATAGTGATTAGCGTTGATAACGCGAAAGCGAAGTGATCTGCCGTGAGCTATATCTGCTATGTGATGCAGTGGCGTGCACTCCATATATGCAAATAAGCAGTGCATACCCTGTGCGTCCAGACAACCCGGAAAATCGTCAACATTAAATGATTTCCACTTATTCGCACATTTTCCTCTACAGATTTGACACCATAGGCGATCTGCTTGTCATCAACAGCACTCTGGACAAAAATGTAAATTATTTATTGTTTTGCGATTAGTGTCTCTCACTTTGCATACCCTACTCATGATCTCTGTGCACGCCACTGATGTGAGTTTGGAGCGCTTTCTTCACTACCACTCATAATAATATAGTACTTAGAAGGAACTTAATAATGTCTGTGCTGATGACATTATTTTTTTACAATACTATTATTTCCCTCTGTCATGAAAACCGCATCTTAAAACAAATTATCAAAAAAAACCTTTTTTAGTATTAGATTCGTAAATTGCATAATATTCATATTTCTATGATTGTTCGTTTGAAAATATGTTACAGTTGTTTGTTAATGAATACTGTATACATTTAGAAAATAGTGTATGAACCTGACAAATATGTAGACAAATAGCAATTCTTATTTGTAGAATTTGATAATTTCGTCAATATTGGTTCGGCTGTGTATAGTATATATGTATAGATATAGTTTTATTATTAATATCACGTAAACGTACATAATACGCTTTATTTTGTATGATTTGTCGCAGTTAAATACGAATGTTCAAGTAATAAAGTATTCGGGTTGTGATACGCAACATGAGTCCATAATAGTGAGATTGATTTTAAGTTAATGAAAGTATTTTCCGTGATTACTTTTAAGTGTGTTTTTCTTTGTATACAAAGTGTATGTAAAGAAATTCTAAATGTACATATATTTTATCTGCGATGTTAATGAACAAATTGTATAAAGACATTTCACATAGATGTAGGTATATTATAAGGCTTATCTTTTTGACCCAGTATTTGTGGTGGTAGACCTGGCCAAACGATATGTTGGAAAACCCTTGATTTAAAAACATAAATTTAGGGAGAGTAAAATTATGTGCCGTCAACCTTAGATGCTTTATCGAGGGTTCAGTGAGATTTGAAGTCTGTATCGGAATTGTGAACACACAAAAAAAAGGATTTCCTATTATGTTTATTAATGTATAGTTACTTTGTTTTTGAAGGGGTGAAATCTTAGATGTATAAAAACTAACTAGATGGCTAGATGGATTTATGGCTGAATGTGTTGTTTGTTTTGAGTCATATGTGCAATTAGAGCTGTATATTTCTTTAATTGAATAAACAAAATAAAAAAAAACCGAGCCGCATGACCCATACGTATATTTTTTTTATATTTACAACGTAAATATCCATTTAAATTTTGACCTTAGCGCGTCTTAGAGAACAAAATATAAAAAGCACGGGCCCACTATGTCATTGACATAAGCTTGCGACGTGTTTATGAATGAAAATTGTGCCCAACTGACGCGATTGTGTGAACTTTGCCGCGGACACTTAGAGTGATAGTTCATCTAGTTAGTTTATTGTTTATGTAAGGATGTAAAACGTTCATTTAATGATCATCATATTTATTGTTTAGATAGAGTGACATAAAATGATATCGTTTGTCGAGTATATCTTCTGCTCGCATAATACTTGAATCTTAATTCCGAAGTCAAATTCGTCTTATGATGTTTCAGTGGTCTCTAATAAATGTCGTAATTTACCTACGGTAATAGTCAGAATCTTTATAATATAATGCATTTTTTTATTTCATTTAAATATAGGCATATTGATGGAATTAGAGTTTACTCTTGAAAAAAAGTTAACTCATTTCAAGAGTATGCCAACCTCATCAACTCTTTGTGAGGTTTTTTATATCATAAAAGTGATTGGAACGGTTAGACCTGATGGTTAGTGACACGCTTGACCATGACAGAGCAATATTGAAGAAAAAATATGGAGATTTGTTATAAGTACTCTTCTTATACTTAAATATAGTGTCTTTTTAAAGTGTAAAACTGAAGGGTTATCTTTTGTCATGGCTTCTCAAGAACAATCTTATTTACTTGACTTCCACTGACACATCATTAAGATATTTTAATATCATGATAAGGTCATAGATTTTTGAAATGACATTGGCAATTGTGAAGTGATATATTCGTTTAGTTTAATTTTAGTATAGGCTAAGCTTAGATAAACAATGAACTAAATAGGTGCAGAATCGTCGAAGAAACGTCAACCAAAAAATGTCCGAGCCGCACTACATACATATAACAATTTATATTTATTACATAAAATTACTCATTCAAATTTTGACTTTAACGCGTCACTAATAGGGTACAAAATCAAAAGCATGCGCATTTATGTCATAATGACACGTGATGAGCTGCGAGCGACGAAGTGATATTGAATGAAAATTTACCACCGACACTCATTGAGTGAGATTGTGCATTAAGTTGTTTATTGTTTGTCTAAGAGGCTAAGATATAGATTATAAAAATTAATTTTATTGTAATTTACCTAAGGTTTCAATTAGTACAAACCGTATAGCAAATTGGCTACCATATTTTGAACCTAACTATATTACGGTTAAGTTAAAAAATATCCCAAATGTATAATTTTTATAGTAAAAGGCATTCTTGCATTTACATAATTATATGATGATAGCATAGAAAATATTTTGCACATTTTACTCGACTGTTAATTTTGTATGCTTTTGACACCAATGGTTGTTTCTGTAATACAATAAAAAAAATGCATAAAAATGTATATTCGCTTGATCTAAATGGATAACTGTCGTCCTTACAAGAGATATCCTCATTTTACTTACAGATCTCGACTTAATATTTTCCTATCTAGATAGATTATATCAATATTTAAGTACTTTAATAATAATTTGTTACATTAATGGGTAGCAACGTTATGAAGAAATATAAATATCAAAAGTAATTTCAAATTTGTGTTTATAACTCAAGATTTTTTTTTCATTTGGTTGAGGATGGCGTTGATATTTTTAAGTACGTAACAACATGTTCCCAGTTATTTGCGTCTGATAAAAAAATGATCGAATATTTTGCGTAGTGAATCTTTGAAATCCACAATCAGGCAGAACTTATTTTATTTATATTCATGCCTGATTTAAATTAACACCTTCTAAATAAAGCGGCGATTATACGGTACAATTTCACCCTATAATCGCCGCTGACAGATATTTCTATCAACAATAAGAATGATTTTCTATTGTGTTTGAAATCCTGGCATTAATAAGAGGTAGATCTCATGTCGATCCTTATTATGAATATATTATATGCTGGCCTGGTACTTTTGATAATAAGCATAATATTTTTATATTTTGTTCGATTGCAATTTTGATTTCTAACGGCCTCATAAACTTATGGCTCCCTGGTACTAAATTTTTTCAAATGTACTGCGCTTGTATACAATTTGTAAAGGTATTGGGTTCAAATTGTATTTTTTCCGATCCCTAGTGGTTCTGAGAACTACTAGGAATACTATGATTGTTTGAAGTCTAGTATATTCTGAAAAAAAAATCTTGTTTATCTAAATCGACTATACTAAATTGGTAAACACTAACTTATTACAGAATTTTATCATTATGTTATTGTCGGTAATTTGTCATAATTTCAGACATCAATTTATTTTCTAATTACGTAACCACCAGCAATAGATAGATAGATACCACAGACATCCGAATAACAATTGGACTGGACAAGCCGCTAAGTTTATAGGCAGTCCCAGTGTCGCAATTACTTTTCAATTCTTACCTGTGAAAAGATATTATATTTCTTGGTAAATTTTACTGATTCACTGCGATGATGGCATGTTACAATTGCACAGAATGGCATTTTGGAAAAAAAACGGTAATTTCTTCTAAAATTCGTGCGTCTTCATTCGTCTCACGGAGCGTAAACTATAGCCAGTGTATGCTCGTTGAGCATACATTTGTCGCACTTTTTAACGCGGCTTGCCCCATCTCCTGTATTGGGAAATCTGTGGATAGATACAATTATTTATTGCACACACATTTCAAGAAATTCATAGTAATAAACAAAACATAATGCAATTTAGGCGGTCTTATCGCTTGAACCGATTTCGTCCAGACAACCTTACGGGCACAGAAAAAAAGGAAAAGGCAAGATTGTGCAAAGTTACAATTTTTATTCTACAATAATTTGTTCTGCAATATTTAGACTATATAATAGGGAAAAATCATGTTAAATATTATCTACATCTACTATATACTACAAGCTAAAGCCTTTAAATTAATCTACTACACTTACAATCCATTCACACATACACACACACACCTACACATTCTCTTTTACACTCACATTAACACACATCTACTTGAACGTTGCCCATGTTGTTCCTTAATAATGATTTTTAATAAAAATAATAATTTATATCTAATGAATAATTATGATTACTTATGTCTAAAATTAATTTTTAATTTAATTTATATTTCTTATGTTTTGATAATTGCTAATCTACACTGGATCTCTGTGCACTTTATAAGAATGATGTATGTACTAGTGCTCAAAATGTTATTTTTGGATATCGTTTGATGTTCCTCACAGGACAGGCTTAGCCTAGTGTGGGGACCAGGGAAACCTTTGTTAATTGTAATGTTCTTTTTAATAAATAAATTTGTTTGTTTGTTGTTAAATTAAGTATTACTACTGTAACTACCTATAATCTATTAAATATAAATAAAATTGAAGTGTCTCTAATACGGATGGGGTAGGCGCAAGCGGTAAATAAGTGTAATAATTATATAAAGGCTTTTGTTACCTTGTTCTATGTATACAAAATGAATAACTTACCTTATTACTTACCACATAAGGGGTCAGGCAGCAGCCTTAATATTTAAATTTCTAGTCTTTTAATTATGGATACTTTTTAAAACTAAAGCATTATTGTGGACCCAATTCCTAGTATTTTTTTGTACCAGTGACTGCTTGGATACTTAGAGAACCATATGAAAATTGTAACCTTTACCCACTGACTTATTTTTGTACAGTTTTTTTTACTTATGTAAATACAACTTGTATATTCTGTAAAAATTTAATAAAGATTTCAAAATTAAAATTTATTTTATTTCAAAGGTATAAAACAGAAAGAGACACGTTTTTAACAAGCAAAATTTTTATTTAGTTTTATTCTTTACATTGTTTGTGAATAAAATGCTTAGTACAATAATGAATATACATCTTAATAATACGCAAAATCTTAAATGTGTAAAACATATTTACACAATATTTAGTATTAAATACCAAGTTAAACAATTGTAATATTTTTATGGAAAAGCAGAGTTGCCAAAATCGTACACTGTTAAGGTTTATTAATTAGCATTTCGGGATAAGGATCCATGAAGGTCGAGTATAAATATTGTGACACCAGCTTAGGCTATTCGTAAATAAAAAAAAACATTTTATGGACAATAAGTAAACTTTATTTCACTACAGTAAAGACTGTAAACGCCATCTGCGGCCAATTACAGTAGTCAGAAAAAAATCAAGTAGGTATTTTATCATCAGCTCATTAAACATCCCCAAAAGGAGTATAGGCTTTGGCCATCCACGCGGGCCCAGTGTGGATTTGGCGACTTCACGCACAACCTTTGAATTTTTACCCGTGCGTAGATTTCCTCACGATGTTTTGCTTCACCGTAAGAGCGTCAGCTAAACGTACATTTAATTTCGAAAATACATTGGTACGTGGCGGGATTTGAACCTGTACCCTCCATCGGAAGGCAACAGTCCACACCAATAAGCCACTGACGCTCAGTAAGTATTTACGATCTTTCAAATAATTTAGTTGGCAACCCCGTTCAGAAGAAATCCAATTAAACATAAAAAAGTTATTTGGATGTAAAAATAAAACGTGTGCTACCAATGATGCCAAGAAAAATTCGGCTTTCAAACTTGGAAATTAAATATTGTACAACATTTAAAAAAAGAGAGACCAAATTTCAAATACAAAAATTATATTCAATGAATTTAGTTCTCTTAATGAAATATAATAAAGAACGTACCTAGGTATGCATCTCATAAAAGGGCATTCCACGCAAAGCGGACAGGTAAAAAAAGTCGATATCTCCGAGTAATTAAGCATAATTATGCATTACTTGACGTAGTGCTTTTTCAAAATATGGTTTAAGTTAAATGATTTTACTGACATGAAATGTTATCATTTAGCCGCACAATGAGGGTGCTTGTATTATTATTTATACATATCTCGAATATGGTAACTTAGTAAATCCACCATTTTATTTGCCTCAATTTTGCTACGATGAGTTGGACAGAAACCCACGACGTCGATACAGTGCTGATTGGTGTTAACGGCTCCTACTCCTTTGGTAGTAACCGGGACGAACGGCGTGCCTACCGAAGTACGGCGGGACAGGACAATATATCCAACACCCGACCATTGCGATATATCCTTGTCTTGTGTGCTTGTCAACCGAACACACTAGTCGTCGAGCCTAGGTGGTAGACTCGGTACTGAGACGTCTAGGTAGGTACCACCGCAGTGGCAGATATCGTCCCGTGAAATATTGTTATGCACTTTGTGTGACAGGTGCAGTGCGGCATTGATGGAGAATAATAACTGTATTCGTTGTTGATCTCCTTCAATGCCGCTCTGCCATGGTCAACTTATCACTTACTATCAGGTGAGCGTCCAAAGTTTGGTAAACTTTTTATTATAGAAAATCATAGCATTGTCTAAACTGTTTGATGTATTAAATGGCCTCTGGTATGACATACACATCTACTTAATGATATGACTTATATCCACAATATAACTCTTTGTTTTTATGTTTATCTATTAAAGTGTTAACTAAAGTGGTTATTAAATTATTTAAATAACAACTTATTGTTTATTAATAAATTGATGTCATTAAAATAAATAGTTCAGAAATCTGCTTTTCCAGCTAAGGTTTCTTTATTAAAGAATAGCGGTGCTAAATACATGCTACTTAATTGCGAAAATAAAATGTTGATTGATGAACGCAAAGACAAGTTACATTACTCGTAGTTCTGAGATAACATTATGTATTTTTATAATTATTAATATAACAATATTAATATCACTTTATTCTTATAAGTGCTAGTTTATGCTTATGAATAATAGCAATATCAGTATAATTTGAACAATGTTGCATTTTGCCAAGAAAACATACATTTTCTAAAATGTCTGGGTGTCAAGAATTAAAAAGAGTGCATCACTTAGATTCAATCCGTAGTTTTTTTGTATTGAAACATAATAAGTGCCTAGGTTTTTGATTGCTTAGGTAATTTGCCTAATGTTTTTATTTTACTTAACATTGTCAAATTTAATATTGTAATAAATAGTATTCATACCTACATGACGTGAGTATTCGATGATAATGACATGTAGGTACTCAATGTAGACAATATTCAATATGGAGCACAAAAAGGAAAAATTTAAAGAGTTAATAAGCAAGATTACGAGAGTAAGTTTTTAGAAAATCAGTCTCAATGAACAGGCCATTGTTTCATAAACTATAGATAGACTCTTTCACCAATGAACGTTGCATCATTACAACACATTCCAGTTTCTACTCTATTCTTTTCTGTATTTCTTCAGATTTCGTGAAAAAGGATGACATAAAACTTAGCTTACATCGTTTATTAGTAAAAGAATTTTAATATTAGGTATATTCATACTAATCGACTTGACACTTTGACAGTCGATTTTACAAATACATATAGCAATAAGTTAGATGTAAGAGTACCAATAGGTTTTGCTAATGCATTTCGTTATGAAAGGTTTTACGGTTTAGAGTATAAGGGTGTCTGTCTACCGGGGCATAGCAAGGTAGCGGAGCAGGTTAAATCTACCAATCGAATTACATAAATCGCTAGTTTCTAACGCAAACATTGTATGGAATTCTACTGGTACATTTTATCTCGCTTAGCACCTACCTCGCTCCGATCTATTAGACCGCCTTAGGGATAAATCTAAGTGTTTCATTTCCGTTTGACTGCCACAGTTAATTAAATAAGGTGCAAGTTAGATGCAGGTAAGATATATAAATAGGAAAAGAAGCATAATTATTAACAGACAAGGTACCAAATGCAAATTTATAAACTGTATGCTTCCAGACAAATTATGACAATGCGATGCTTAAAGAATGCAAAATGGATAATTTCAAGACACTTTAGTACTTATATGTTAAGCCTTAAATTATGTTAATTACTGACGTTGATTTGAAGTATATTCAAGATTACAGTATACCACATCAGTAACACTTGCACAGTTAATATACCATTGATTTCATCGATTTCGTTCTAGGGAATTATAGAAATGGCCGTCCAAAAGCCGATTATTAAATTCGAATTTACTTGTTCCTATTATTCGCTATTATATATTTTTCGCTGATATTCATTAGTAATTGCACATTGACATCATTAGATTCATCATTTAAAATCTCAATTCATCTAGTTATAATAAAGACGTTTCTAGGCAATATTTCTATGGGTTCGCTTCCCGCCATTTTAATCTACACAACAACGTCCCTGAACTAAAACAAGCACTAAGTATGGTATGTGCACACAAAGTTAACGTCAGTCTTTGAACAGTCAAATCACATAAAATTATTGCTGAAAATGTTTTTACGATTAAGCATCTAGCTAAAAGTACTTACTACGGTAATAACTAAACTAATCAAAAAATCATTCTACACGTTAAGAATTTCGAATTTCTAAGTACAAAAACATCAAGGACTATGACACCTAGCAATGATATACCGGACGAGCTACTTACTGACTATTTGACCTATCATCACTCAGGCGTGCAAAGGCAACTATCAGTATCATTATATCTCTATTTCATTTAACGATTGTTATTATATTTTGTTTAGTTGTGATTTAAAAGAGGCTATATTTGGAATTTGAATCATAGATAATGATTGGTGCAAACGTTTGTATCCATTGAGATAAATATCAATGTTTGTATCATGACGACTATAGAGATACTTAACTGGACTAGCTATGTACATCCGAAGATAAAGTTCATGTCACACGAGACAATAACGATCAGACATATAATGAACTTTGTATGTACCTAAATAAATCTGAAAGTATAAACTAGGCGATATTGCTGTCACTATACTATTGGTGCGTCAGGTTATAATAATGGTAGAATAATTTATTTATCTATTCATATATCTTATAAACAATGCAATCTTACGTGTACATACGATGGTACATAAATAGTAATTGTGCATTTGGTATACAGATTTTTTTGTTCCTTTCATTATATTTTAAATATCTTAGCGTCTAGACATTTACAAGTTTATCAATATATCAACAAAAAGGAAAGTTCTCTCTCGAGCCCTGGTATTTACAATATAATCAATATGTTTAATCTATTTACAAAATAGCAAAAAGTGCGCAATAAACGATTTCACAAAATATGCATACATTTGAGCAATACCTTGTATTTACAAAAAGCATATTTACATAGTTCCATATATAAATTAAATATTATGGCGAAGAAAGTCCATTAAAGATTACATTTGTATAAAAAGTTACAAATTAAATGACAACCTATTAAACCAGGAGTCTAACGAACAAGGTTTACGGAAACGAGTATCCTACGTAACCTACACTCACTACAGTAAATCCACCTATTGTTCTACAAACAAGTTATTGCTATCGGAAAGTATTTACAGGTCAAGCGTAAATTACAACTTACTACCTATATTATAGATCAAGACATCAAAATTTGAACTGAAGAAAAAATAAAATTCATTAATGCAACACTATGTAATTACTACAGCGCTCAATATCTACTTCGTGTCTTACAAAGTATCGTATCACATTAGATTAGAATCTTGTATAATAATTTCCTTACCATAACATGACAGCTGTCAAAACTTGTGCAATGTAGATATTGCCCGAATCCACTATACGACCGCAACACGAACCGAGATTAGTTTGTCATTAAACGTACTAGAAAATTACCTGTATCAAAGAATATACATAGGTTTGTGATTCACTATAGTTTTGTTCAGTCAGAGTTGTCGTGGCCAACGGCATTCAGAGTCCTCGTGTCTTCGCTGTGCAGGGTTCTATCATAGCGTCTCTGGCGGGTGATTTTGGGCCTTGCTGAGGACAGCATAGGGGCGGATATGGCGTGAGCGGGCACGCGGCATAGGTCCTTGCGCGCCTGCAGCAGAGGGGAGGTGACGCTGGAGGACTCGTCGCCCTCGTCGTCCGACAGCGGAGGGTAGCTCTCTTTCATCTTGAGGCTGCGTTCTAGACGACGGAGGAATCTGGAAACGTTGATACATGGTCTATTCTATGGATACATATATTTTGTACTTTAAGTTTCCTATAAGTTTTAAATGACGGAAAGCTACGAATGCACCGGCATGACTGAAATGATCCAAGGTTTTAAGGATACCGACGTGAAAGAAGACCGCTTTGTTTCGTCAAGTGAGTGAGTTTATTGAATAAAAATTCTCCTAGTACTTTTACAAAAATTGTAATCCCAATTTAATTTTAAGAGACCCCGAGTTGACCTAATTGCATTATGAAACAAAAACATATTGTATTATACATGAAATACACAAAAATTTAGATTATACCTGATCTGATTGCTTATAGTCCTCAATTTGCTGACTTTCACAGGTTTCCTGGTATCCTCCGTCAAGTCCAGACTGGATGATATTTTTGATGATGTATCCTAAAATTAATTCAGACGTGAGTAGCTCTTATCATATAATAAAAAAGAACGTTCAACAGGTACCATGCTTTGAACTTTTAGATATAACTTAATAGGTCTTTCGCTATAAGTAATATGGTATAGGTATGTAACTAGAGATCAATCTTTTGTTATTACTAATGATATATTTGGATTACTAATATTAGTACATTGGGCAATGCAATTACCTATTTAACTATGTAGTCTTTACTGATATTTTATAATAGGTAAGCAAAAAGGTACTTCAAACTGGAAAGGTATGGCAGAATCACTGTGGCCTCGGATTTATTGACCTAGCTAAGGCCCTTGATACCGAATTAACACCAATTCTGTTGAGAAAACTAACGCATGGGAATAAGAGGAATAGCATTGAACTGGTTACACAGCTTCTTTGCAGGGAGGACTCAATGCTTTCGTGTTGATACAGATATTAGTGGAAAGCGACCGAATGATTTCGGCGTACCGCAGGGCAGTATACTCGGCCCTTTGCCTTTACTATAGATGATAGGTTTTCTTTAAACATTACATTTTATATTTAGCTGGCTGAGTTAGAAAACAGTATAAGTTTAAAAAATATGAATACATGATACTTCAAAGTTTCATACATTAATAAGAAAAAAAAATCTGTCAATCCAAAACAGAGAGCTTGGCATCAGTAATAGTCCCAACAGTATTCTAAAGGTGTTAACGGGAAGGTGGGATAGTACGCTGAGGCGGCACTAAAACTTAAAAGTTTAAATAGTCCTTAGAAAAAATGTTTCAAACACATAATGGACTCTAGCTTTTTGAAATAAATAATCAGATCAGAGATATTTTATCAGAATAAGTCTTCTAGAAGAACAAGAACATAATTAAAAACTCAATGTACTAGTATTAGGTGTTATATTAGCATGGGTCACAGCGGTTCACGTTGTCTACATTTTATAACGACATTCCAAGGAGGTCTATACAAAGCTAACGCATACATTCGGTAATATAACAGCCTACTTATGGTCTCTAAAATGATCCCAGTTCACAAAACAATTTGATTATACTCATATTCAGTAGAATAACATTAGTTAATGATCAGGTATTTGCGGTGTTGTTTCAAATCATTAGTTTTTGTTTAAATAAGTGTTTTAAATTATAATTTTGTAACAAGTCGATAGTAAATATTTTCAAGACAGTTGAGTTACAGAGTTACTAGGGTCATTTATAAATGTTCCAAAATGAGTTCATGAATCTATGGATGAATAATTGAAAAACGATTGTTAGTTTTTCTATACGAAATGTATCGCAAGACTGTAAAATCAAAGGAATATTTTTCAAAAGTTTAAATGAATTCAGTTATGTATTGTAATATTTGTAATATCATTTCATTTTGCAGAAATGAAAACAATCATCTCATTTAGAAGTTTTTGACAAAAGTAAAAAATTAACGATTCTTAACAACGCCTTTTAAGTGACCGTTTTCAAAATGAAATCTAGTCACACTCAATAAGTAACTAATATTGAAGAGAAAATAGCAACTGTTTCATTTCCGAATAGAAATGTGTTTCAACAACAAAAACAACAGTTCTTTAATAAGTTAAAAACTGATTCTTTTCAAATCATTGTTTTAATATTTTTCCTTATGGATTGACTATCTGTAAGTTTTCAAATTGGAAACGGTCATAAGAGTATATGTGTCTACTATAAATCAGGCACCGTAACATGATACATTGTATGATTTTGAATAACCGAGCCATTCCATACAGTCACCTCGGAGCTGCGGCACTTTTGTCGCCGCAGCGGTTTCCTCAACCTCGTCGGCTCACACGGCTGAAAATAATCCAATATACTCTACACCTAGCTAATAGACAAAAGAAAAATTTCCACCGTATTCATACTCTGTAGTAACCTGTTAAAACGTAATAAGCTTACACAGCCAAACATCTTTGGTTTTAGAATTTTCAATACAATTATTTAAATTGGCAAATATACTCATAGTTCTTATGAATAAGGTGGTTTAAGTTTAGTGTTGGATAACATATTTACATAAGGCTAAAAACTTAATTTAAAAACATTAGATATGTGACAAAATTGTGTGCTTTTAAATAATTTTACATTAATTTGAACATGAAATCAACAAAAATTGCAACGGTTATTAATGCATTTTGTTGAATTAGTTTTCAAATAAAAACTGATTTATAACTTATGGGAGGAAACTTTAATTTGTGAGCACTAGACTGCTATAGCAGTTATGTTATATTATGTATTTAATTTTTATTTGTTATATAATATTGATTTTTAATGGTTACATTGAGTTAAAGATTTAAAAGAAATTATTAACTTGAGTATTACAATGAAACAATGGCTTCGATTGATGACAAATTTAATATAGTGATTTTATAAAACCCACCATATTAACGGTGCCTAAACACTAAATTTAGTAGTACCTGCAATTCCAAATCCGGAAGCCGTAGTTCTCTTGCTGAGGCGACGGACGCGACTGAGGCATTCGACACGGAGTCCTCGGACGAGGAGGACGTCACCGGCGCCGCGGCTTGGGAGCGAGAGCGACGACGTCCGCCTTTCCGGTTGCGGGTGTTCGCGTCGCGGCAGCCTGGCACCTATACCATGGATTTGAAATGAGTTTTTTTCCAATAACTAACAAAATAATGAGGATTTTTTAAAAAACTAACAAGTCAATGTGGATTTTTTTTATTACAAACAAATAAATTGTGCATTTTTTCAATAACTAATAAACAACCAGGAGGCACCATTCATATTATGAGGACCTAGAATACGACGGGACCAGCTTGAAGAATACCAATTAGGAAACGATATTTTGTTGTAATAGCTTAATAGATTTCATGTCACTAAGGTGACATGCATTCCGACATTCCTATTTATTGTCGGAAACTCATAATTCAAGTGTTCTGTAAGGACCTAAACTGAATAAACACTTTTTATTTTCATTCATTTTCATATACTGGTTACATGTTTCACAGCAAACAAGCAAATGTGTTCAGGTGTATTCAAGATTCAATTGTGCCACAAACAAGTGAATTCAAAATATCACACTACATCAACTAAACGACTAAATTAATTTTATTTATAACAAAATTGGCATACTAATTCTATACGATATTCGTATTATATATATATTTTATATTCGTAAGGGTGCCACTCCAAAAATTCAAATCCCAATCAGACACTTACATGGAAATCTGTCGTGTTGATTGTTGTGGCATTTTTTTATATTAACGGTACTAATTGTTGTTTCTACCATTCTTCTACCAGAATAATGTTCCAAAAGTTGAACAATCGTCCTTAAAAATAGGGAAGAATAATTAAGGTTCACAAAGTGATAATATGTGCAACTTCTCTATTATTCTTTATGCGTATAAAATTAAACACTAGTATTAAAATGAAATCAATCTGGAATATTATATTTGAAAAAATAGGTGCTTCTTCCTGACTAGGTACTTCAAGGGCACAAACTAATAGCCTTAATGGAACTTGTTATAATAGTGAAATCGGCGCTTACCTCTAGTAAATTGTGCATTGAATGCGGCATATGAGGCAGGGTCGACTTAGCTGTTCCTGTAACTTCATGTGAGGATGTCCTGGTTGTACGCCGATCTTTCTTTCGACCAGACTTTTTCTGCGTGCTGTTAGGAGATTTGCAATTGTTCCCTTTCACACATTCAGAACTTGGAAAATCGTACAAGCCATCTGAATCTGTAAATGGCAACTGCCTTCCATAGAATTGAGGTGAAAATCTTCCTAGACCAGTTTTATCACTTAATGGACTTTCACTTCTAGAACTAACAGGACTTAAGGGTCTGCTACAGTCAGAGAGTAACGTTGGCGGTCGTAAACTCGCCTTTTCATCTAATCCTCTTTCGACGCTTATACACTTGACAATGGAACATTTGGTAACACCACTAGGTGAGCATAAAGTTGTCTGTTGTGGTAATTCTAAAGTTTCTTTCAAACCGACCATGGTTTCTAACTCTTTTGCACTTGTCGGTACATCGTCTACTCTTTCGTCTGTTCCAATACCCTCGTCGTTCGATTCAAGAAGCGGGTCATCTGATAAAGTTTCTGAATCGGAACGACCTCGTCTTCTCTCTTTGGAGTCGTCGTTTGATGCGGCAGGGCTGGAATTAGTTTTCATTAGAGGCCTTCTTCTCGATTGAAAACAAGAAGGCCCACCTCCTGACCCGGGATCTTCCATTTCTGATGGGCACAGAGGATTGCTCGAGCCACACCTTGAAGGGCCTGGACTTGCCATGGAACTGTATCCTGATGAGGAAAGGTTAGATTCTGATGGAGCCCTTTCGCCTCTGGCAGACATGGAAAAAGGGCTTAAGTAGCACATATTGCCACTAGGTGGGGGTGGTCTTGGTGACATTGGCTCGTCAGATTCTTCGCTGGCGTTATAAGTAACAGTTATAAGAGGAGGAGGTTGAAACTCTAGATGAGGTGGTGTTCGCCTTGGCGGAGGGGAGCCCGGGGAAGGTCGTTCTATAGTAAGTATTGGAACTCGCAAAGCGGGAGGAGCCGGCGATGGAGAGGACATTTCTCGCTCTGAGTCTTGACTATGAGTAAAGCTAGGGCTTGGCGAGTCAGTAACGTGTGTGGACGGTGTTGGGGTTTCACTACATATTGCTGGTTGACGTAGCTGAAAATAGAAAATAATTATTAAATAAAATCACAAGTCTTGTAAATAATTTTAAGTACTCGTTTATTCTCAGTTGATTTTTTCAAATTAGGCAAATATTTATCATGATTACCCTCAAGCGCAGTCCTAAAAGAGGCCTTTCCGGTTTCACATCTGATTTGATTTCATCCAACTCATCTTCACTCGGAGACATGCAAGTTATTGTTGATTCACTTTTCGCATCTGGCTCCATATTTGCACGAGGCATCCTCGGAGACGGAAGAGGAGTGGGGAGGGGTGTCGGAAGTGGAGTCGGGAGGGGTGTAGGTAGTTCACGAATAGGAGAGAGGCACTTATTGATAGTGCTGGGCACTTCGAGCAAGATAGACGGAGGATGCAGCAGATTGCTACCTAACGAAGATGATTTATGCGCGCTTAAAGGATCGAGGACCTGAAATAAAATATTTTGATTTTTATTGTTACAAAGACTTTAACTTTTACTTGCAAGGAATAATTTTATTGAAAATAAGGTGATTATAGATTTGTGAGGTGGTAGTGCATTTTATTAATCAGCCTAAAATCTGTTCAAAAACTCATATATTTTACGTAATTATTTCAATTTGGGGTGATTTATCCACGAACTGATGATTTAGAACTGCCAGATTTTAGAAAATTTGTGGTAATCGGGTTAGCCATGAGTTAATATGAGGAGTTGATTCAATTGTGCGGGATTTAAAAATTTCTCAAATTAAAAAAGCTGACCTGTATTTCAATAGTATTATGTGGTCTCGTAACAGGAGAGTCAGGAGCCAAAGAAGGTATATGCGATGACGCTAGTGATATATCGTCTGCATCCACAGTGTCATCCTGTGGCGATGACGCAGATGGAGTACTCGAAGCAGAAATTCCGCCTGAAGATGCGCGAGATACAATCGCAGCGGAAGAAGATGAGAAATTGCGAAACATTGCCAGTATTGAATCGGCGCTGGAAATTTTTGGCGATCTGAAAGATAAAGAATTTTTAGGTTGAATTCATGAAAGCAACCGTACTTATAAGAGATAATATTAGATAAGTAATATGATTAATCTGGAATATTTCTTCAATGCAGCATTTGCTAAAGTCAGATCAAGGCTAGACATGGAGTCACTGCCTTGATTGCTAGAAGTACTATGCGGAGATCTTATTTCTACTCCGGTGAAGAGTGAAGCTTTAGCTCTTAGCCCCTATCAGCTATTACTGCGTATCGTTATAGTATTCACCATATCCATATCAGAACTGGAACTCATCTCAGCGGAGACTTTGTTTAATAATCTTGCAAATGTGACCTTTTTCTCTAATTTTGGATCTGATATGTGTCTCATAGAGGGCGAGGTCGATGGCGTGGACGCTTCGCTTGCAAACGACGTTTCTTTATTCTCTATACCGTAGTCCATAAAAGCAGGCGCACTTTCCACTGTACTCAACGTTCTTTTCTCTGACATTTGGATCAGCTCTCCCATTGTAATTTTCTTCGAGTGGTCGTTACCTGTTGCTGGACTTATTAACTGTTGTAGTATTTGCTTCTTTTCGGCTGCGTTTTTCTTTGTTGGTGTGGAGTTGTTACGTTTTTTCCGAGGTGAAGGTGTTCCTGTATTGAAAACCTTAATGTAATATTCATTTAAAGCTCAATTTGTTCTACGAAAAGCGTTTGATACAACACCAATATTCATAACAAAGCTACACAATATTCAGAATTGTAAAATTGAGTTGGAACCATAACATCGGGTACGCTCGAGTTGAAGATCATCATCATGCCTTGATCTCGTTTAGTGCATCTAATGAAAGCCAATTCTTTAGGGTTGTGCCAAAATTTTTTCGAAATTTTTGTTGCAGTGCCAATTGAGTTCTGATTGATTGACATGTGTAAAGTATTTTGTGTGTGTACACAAGTGTTTGTAGGTTCACAAAACATACAAATAGGGATGTTGATCTACCAATGTTGTAACGTATGGTTATTGGAATATACATAAGACAAAGTAGGTACATTAAAAGCAACATATAAAGCATCTGTTAGTGAGAAATTTGTTAATATCGACATGAGTTTTCCGATAACCATACATGATAGGCCATTGTTGTGCTGTTTGTGTCGATAACTTTATACTACATAAGAGTTCAGAAAGTTT